>BQNB010046360.1:4443-43741 GCA_026074375.1 Tanacetum coccineum | reverse complement strand
GGAAAAGAATGCTGAGCAAAACAAGAGAAAATGGGAAGGTGGAAATCAAGGGAATAATCAAGGTAACCGTAATAACAACCGAGGAGACAACCGTGATAATCGCCATCACAATCAAAACAATAACCGAAGGAATGGGGGTGCTATGGCCATGACTCAAGCTCAAGATGAAAATGTGAACCAAGGAGGGCACACCCCGAAGTGCAATAGGTGTAACATGTTCCATTTTGGAAAAGCCCCGGTGAATAAGCAATAAAAGTGGAAAAAGGGGACATATTGCTAGGATTGTCCGTGGTTATAGAGTAGCCACATGGTGCTACTACTGACCGATTAGGGATTTTGTTGTTTTAAGTGTGGGGACCCGAATCACCTTGCCAACAGTGAATTGTGTCCCGAGAAGAAGAAGCAGGAGGGAAGGAATGCAAGTGGCCATATTTATGCCGTGAAAGATGTTGATCAAGCTCAAGGTCCAAATGTGGTGACTGGTACGTTTCTGCTCAATAATCGTTATTTTAGCATGTTGTTTGATTCGGGGTCGGACAAGAGTTTCATAAATGCTAGTCTTATCCATTTATTTGATAACGAACCGGAAAGAATAAGTGCTAGTTATGAGGTCGAGTTAGCCGACGGAAGGATCGCCAGTACAAATACCGTATTAAAGGGGTGCACTTTAAATCTAGTCAACCACCTATTTAAAATCGATCTAATGCCTATAGAACTTGGTGATTCCACTTGAAGAAATCCAACTGGATGATAAATTGCACTTCATCGAAGAGCCCGTGGAAATTATGGACCGTGAAGTAAAACAGTTGAAGCAGAGCAGAATTCCTATTGTTAAGGTTCGTTGGAACTCACGGAGAGGTCCAGAATTTACATGGGAAAGAGAAGACTTTTTCATGAGGAGGTATCCGCATCTATTTCAGAGCAGGAAGCGAGGACGTGGCCATAATCGAGCGCCGGGACGTCGCTCCCGTAAGGAGGGGAGAATGTAAACCCCCGTATTTAAGGTCACTACTATTTCTAATCTCATAATTTATTTATAAATTTTATTGAGTTACTTTTATTTACATTTAGACATTTTATTGAAATCGTCGTTTTAATTAATTGCGAGCTATGATTAAAACAATTATTCGTCTTGAACCTTACGTAAATTAAACTTTTCAGAAAAGTATTCCGTTTAATGTAAAATTATTTTTATCATATTCGTTTTTACCTCGTGGTTTCGTCTTAACTCTCGTTTTATTTTACGTTGATACCCGTTAGCCTCAAAACTACCTACCTATCTTAAAATTTATACCCTAAACATCAAAGTTTATTAAGTTATAAACCTTACACAAGACACCACCACCTCATAGGTGGCGTGTCATTTGGAGAGACAAGGGCAATACACTTGTCTTGCTTAAACAATAAGCCTTGCATGCATCATTCACATCAAAACCACCCATCTCATTTCACTTCTCATAGTTAGAAATAGATTTCACACACACACACCTCCTTTCCTCCCTTGTTCTTGCCGTCCCACACCAAGAGCAAAACCCTCAATTCATACCAAAATTCCTACTACAATCTCTTGTTATATTTACACCATTTGATTCCTCACATTCAAAGCTCCATTTTCATACCATAAAACCTATCATTTATAGACTTTGGGGCTGATTTAGAAGAATAATATGAAGATGGTCATGCATGTCAAGGAAATGATGTTCTAGTGAAGCTTGGTGGCTAGGAAAACTTGTGGTTAATAACTATTTTGGGTGATCATTATAGTGAGCCATCTTTCTTGCTTGTCCTAAATTTTTTTATAAGAATACTTTGATATTATTACTTGTTATAAAAATATACATTGATGAGAATGGGATATGTTTAGGATATGTGTTGTGGCTTTGCATAAGTGTTGATTGTGTTTTAAATGAGTTAGAAATAGGTTTGGTTGGATTTTATAGAGGCTGTTTTCGAACAGTAGCAAAACGTGTTGTTTTCTCAAATATTTTGTCTTAGGGTCTGTAAACAAAAATCATGGGTGTATAGATATATGTATTGGCATTATGTGATAGTTGGATGATCATTCAATTATTATTATTGAATGAGATATGGTCAAAATACTAAAATGGGTCAGTTCCTGACTTTGGTTTAGAAAACGTATTAAACACCAGGTTAATGAGTTAAATGTTTGGGTTTTAAAGCATGGTTCAATACTAGACATCATAGGGAAGCTATAGCACTTGGCCTCACATTCATTGCTATCCTAGATTAGGAGTTATGATTAAAGTTTGAAAATGGTGTCAAAAATGGTAAAAGTAAGTTTTCAGCCAAAATTTGTAAAGTGACTTTTGTATAGAAAAAGTGACATTAAGTATATGATAAAAACTCAAAATAATAGTATAGAAAAACGTATAATCTATAATGTACAACTTAAATATGAAAACTAGAATTGTAAATAGTATAATTCAATATTTATTGTTAAAGAGATACAACTATTTTTTTATAAACATAACCTATATAAAAACTTTTACGTCTATATCCGCTACCAAATGTTATAAAGCGTTTTGGCGACGAAATAACCGTGGTGTAGGGACCCACTTTTGGAAGTTTTATATAATTATCCTATGACTTAATCTTATATCGACCTCGGAAACCCGAAAAATTTATACAAATTAATAAACTTAAAATAGGCCATAAAACTTAAATGGGCCACTAGACCCAAATACACTAATTATATTTATAAGACTTATTGGGCTTAGCATTGGGCCCAACTCACTTGGGCCTAATATTTGGACTAAGGTCTGGTCATGGACCATTAAAAAGAACTAAATTACTTAATGGGCTTATAATTGGGCCTATTGGGATTTTTGGACCAATTGTGATAAAACTAGTGAAATTTAACAAGTAATAAAACTAGTAAAAATGTCATACTTTAAAATTCACTTAGAAAACTTAAGTGTGATTTAACTTACCCAATTATAACTTGATCATCATACTTATATATACATACTTGTCTATTTTGGAGTCGTTATTATTTTTACCGACATAAAACCTTGAACCCATACATGTTGTATAGGTTCCGAGTAATTACGCGCCGACGACCGAGTTCGTTTATCGCCGATCTATTTTCTTCCGACATTATCAAGTGAGTTCATAGCCTCGCCTTTACTTTTAATGTTTTATTTAAAACCCGCGAGGGAGATACATGCTAGTTTTGAAAATTTGAACACAAGATTGTTTGGTATGCTGGACCCGTTCCTGAATTATATTTTGCACGAGTACCTATCGCATAAAGTCCCTAATTTCATGAACCGCTTAATTGCTTGGATTAGCGAGCGCTAATACATTTGATAGATCTATTGGGCTGACATCCCCGGTCCGGGGTTGGATCATTGTTGGGAACACCCTTGAACGGACGATTTGTGATTAGAGAAATGAGGTATTATAGCGATGATACCTCGTGTGGGGGCAAAGGAAAATTGTTTATTTCATATGGTAATTTATTACATATGTGGTTGATGTTAACGCTTGAGGTGTCATGAGCTCGGTGCAAATATTTATTTAATACTTGTTGATCCACAATGTTATAAGATGATGTATAAAATTAAAACTTGTGTTTTTTCATGTTATGGGTATATGAAAAACTCTATGAATTCATCAACGTTTCGTTGATTTTAGCATGTTTGATCTCCGGAATCAAGATGATGGATGACATGGAGTTCAGAGGAGGGTCTTGCGTGGTCTATGTTTGAACTTTTAAAATATCCCCGAGTTAAAATGTTATGGTACAAATTTGGTTGTTTGTCGAAAACACGACACAGATATTATGATGGGTGACTTGTGGTACTATGGTTTGCACCATATGTCAAACTATGGGATATTGTTCAAACATGTGATTTTGGACCAATGTTGTTATAAGTCCTCTTTTGAGTCGTTCTTTATGAATTATGTGTGATCGTACTATGAAATAACACCCATATATGTTCCGCTGCGTTGTCCCGAAAATGGGGGTGTTATAGATTGGTACCAGAGCCATAAGTCATAGAGAACTAGGTCAGCTTTTTAAAAACCTAAACTATGACTATTTTTGGGTTACGCACGCAAAGACTCCTCGTGGCATTCATCCAGTCATCTCTGTAAGTTTACTTTTTAAAGTAATGGTTTATGTTTTATGATTTGTTAATCATGGACGAGTAGTATTTATGAAGTAAATACTATAATATGTATATATGATGATATAATACATATGGATTATTATGTTAAACAAAAGAGATTTGTTTATGTATAAAGATTAAATGAACATTGTTCATGGGTTATTGGAATTATTTTGGATGAATATTTATTCATGTATATTTTATATAAGTTGATTTCACGATATAGTGACCTTATATGTTATTTTGCATGATTGCAGATAATCATGGCAAATGTACCCTCAAATGATCCTAACGTCGACGCTCCTGCTAATGTGCCTGCTCCTGCAAATCTCGAAAATGAACCCGTAGGTCATGGTGATGAATTTCACCCATGGGTTGGGGGTAATATCCCCTAATAATCCAAATGGTGGATAGATGAAGGACCCGGAAGGGATCCGGAAGAAGACCGGAAGAGATCCGGTGAAGAAGGACCGGTAGGAGGATCTCGGCATGAAGATAGAAGAACCCAGTCTTATCATTGACATCCGGCCCCCCCCTCTTCACAAAAATCTGGGATCCGGAAGAAGATTATGTCGAGAGGACTACCATCTACCCTGGCCCCGGCCCCGCTCCAACCACCCCCCCCACCCTGCATAGGGGATCCGGAAGAAGATAATGCTGACGAATGGGGAACTGGATGATGAGCAGAAGTATTGGCCTTACACAGGTGACGACATGAATAATCCACCACCTCAGTTTCTGAAGAGCGAAGAGACCCTATATCTTCTCCTGTTACTCCTGAGCTGATGGTCAGCCTATCCCTCCCATTGCTTCGTTCGGTCAAAATTTCCATTTCGGTGAGAGTTCGTCTACTGCAAACCTTTTGACCGGAAATTCTAAGGTTGTTCCGACCGGTCCCATGGGTCCAAATTTGGGGACGATTTGGAGGAGGATGAGGGATATGGAAAAATTAATGATGGAAAGGATCGATACTGAAGGAAGAATAAAAAGGGTAAGTTTAAAGACACGGATCGTCATTTTGTGGGCCCTAGGTTGTGACAATATTGAGATAGAATCGTACGGTAGGAAAGACGATGTTCGAATTTGTTGTCACCCCCCAGATGAAGAAGTTGGTCAAGGATTTGAGTGATCGATTCGATGAGTATGAAAGAAGCAGGGTTTTCAAGGATAAGAAAATTCTGGAGGAAGAGTTGGTGAGTGAAAGGAACAAGAAGGACTTTTACCGAGAATTCGGTGAATATATGTGCCGAATGCTTCAAAAGTGTCAACAGTCTGAAGATGGTTTTTCCTGCGCCCTTCGGGTGCAATTCAGAAAACCACCTGTGAGCCTTTGCTCGATCACCCCTGTTCCGCGTTTTGATGATTCCCTCTGTTGTTGCTAGGAGATGATGCTGCTGTACCACCTCTGACAGTGATGATGTGATGATTACCGCCCCCATGGCTCGCAGCCTTATTGAGCGCGTGGATCTCCACGTGACTCACAGTAGTTCTTGTATCATTTAGCTTTATGATGTTTTGAAATCACTAACACCCGGACATGTCGGTTTGTCGGATTTCGTACTAATGATTGTAATGGCATGCCGCCATATTTTTGTGAAACAGATGCACCATGTCTGGAAACATTTGTGATGAATGACGAATGGCTACTTTGATGTTCTTACTTGATGTGTTGTGATTCTTTTTATGTTTGTGATTGATTTGTCACATTGCTATCGTTCATATCATTGTATGAGTAATCATTTCATTTCTTTACGTTATGGTTAAGTTGTTTGTACATGTTATGGACATATCATGGTATAAAAGCTTATGTGATTTGTTTGTGTGGTGATCAAGTTGTTTGTGCATGATATAGATATGTCATGGTATGAAAACTCACGTGATCCTTCTTTGTGTAAATAGTAGTGACCTTAAATTCGGGTTCTTACAGTTTTCCCTCCTTTAGGAAGCGACGTCCCGGCGCTTGTCCTGTCTTGTCACGCGTCTTCTCGCGAAGAGATGAGGATACTTGCTTCTAAAGAAATCCTCACGTTCCCACGTGAACTCCGGCCCTCGTCGCGAGTTCCAACGAACTTTAATAATCGGAATCCGACTCTGCTTGAGCCGTTTCACTTCCCTATCCATAATCTCCACCGGCTCTTCGATGAAGTGCAATTTATCATCCAGTTGGACTTCTTCAAGTGGAATGACCAAGTTCTCATCCGCAAGGCACTTCTTGAGATTTGAAACATGAAACGTATTGTGAATACCACAAAGTTTTTCAGGTAGCTCTAATCGATACGCTACTGGACCAATTCTTTCAATAATCTTGAACGGTCCCACATAACGTGGACTCAACTTTCCCCGTTTACCAAAGCGAATTACGCCCTTCCAAGGCGAAACTTTGAGCATAACCATATCACTCGCATTAAACTCCATCGACTTTCTTCTTACATCAGCATAACTCTTCTGACAGCTTCTAGCAGTTATCAACCGATTCTTAATTTGAACTATCTTCTCCGTGGATTGTCTGAAAATATTAAAGGGGAAGTTACATCGTCTGAACCAACAACTATGAACAAAGCTGTGCGGATGGCGCACACTTTAATGGAACAGAAGGTTAAGGCAAGAGCAGAGAGAGAAGCTGATAACAAGAAAAGGAAGTGGGAGAACTTCCAAGGAGGCAGTAGTAGTGGTGGTGGAAATAACAATGGTAATCGAAACAACAACAACTACTCCAACAACCGTAACTACAACAACAACCGTAACAACAATCAAAACCAGAACCGAAACACCAACCGAAACAACCAAAACAATCAGAGACAAGGCAACGCTAGAGCAATGACAAATGTTGGAAATCAAAACACAAATGAAGCCGGGCAAAATGCGAAGTGTAACAAGTGTGGAATGCAACATTATGGAAACTGTCCAATCAAATGCAATAAATGTGGGAAAATTGGTCACAAAGCTAGAGAGTGTTGGTCGAAGGTGGTAGCGACTGGTGCAAATACCCAGCCGATCGTGACATGCTATGGTTGTGGAGAGAAAGGCCACATTAAGGTTAATTGTCCTGCAAGGAACAACCCAGGAGGAAGTGGAGCCCGTGGACAAGCATATGCTTTGAGAGATGGTGACCAGAACTTAGGACCAAACGTGGTGACGGGTATGTTCTTACTTAATAACCGTTACGCTAAAGTCTTATTTGATTCGGGGTCCGATAAAAGTTTTGTGAATGTTAATTTTAGTCATCTGATTGATATAGAACCCGTTAAAGTAGACCATAGCTATGAAGTAGAATTGGCTGATGGAAGGGTGGTTAGTACCAACACTATTTTAAGAGGTTGTGCTTTAAACTTAACAAACCACCTATTCGAAATTGACCTTATGCCCATAGAGCTGGGAACTTTTGATGTAATTATTGGAATGGATTGGTTGGTCTTGCATGACGCTGTCATTGTATGTGGGAAGAAGGAAGTGCACATACCCCTTAAAAAGAGAACATTGGTAGTGTTAGGGTGTATGGTGTGTCTCGTCTTGAATAGGTTTGTGTGTGCATGAAAGTCAAGAAGTATGTAGATCGTGGAAGTTATTTGTTTGTTGCTCAAGTCATTGAAAAGGAACCAGCTGAAAGACGACTGGAGGATGTGCCTGTTATTTGTGAATTCCCGAATGTATTTCCTGAGGACTTACCAGGACTCCCTCCGTCCCAACAAGTGAAGTTTGTAATTGAATTGGTTCCAGGAGCCGCTCCTGTGGCGCGTGCGCCTTATCGATTAGCACCGTCAGAAATGAAAGAATTGGCTAAGCAGTTGCTAAGTGTTATCGGATAAAGAGATTTATCCGACGTGTTTCATCACCATGGGGTCGCTCCGGTACTATTTGTAACGAAGAAGGAGGGATCGTTTCGATGGTGTATAGGATATCGTGTGCTAAACAATTGACAATCATAAATCGTTTATCCTACTCACTAAGGATCGATGATCTTTTGGACCAACGCAAGGCTCGAGCGTTTGTACTAGAAGGATTGATTAAGGTCCGGATATCAACCAAATTCGTGTTCGGAGAAAAAGGATATTCTAATCTCGGGCTTCAGGAACTCGTTATGGCCACTACGAAATTTCAATGTTAATTGCCGTTTGGATTGACAAATGCACCCGCAGTATTTATGGATTTGATGAATCGGGTATGTAAGTCGTTTCTCGACAAATTTGTAATTGTTTTTACTGATGGACAATCCTCATTATTCTCAGAACAAGGTTAGAGCATGAAGAGCCACTTAAGAATTTTCTTGGAATAATTCAGAAGGAGAAGCTGTATGCGAAAGTTTCGAAATGTGAATTTTGGTTAGATTTATGAAAATTTCTGGGTCACGTTGATTAATAGTCAAGGGTGTTCACGTTGGTCCCAGCAAAGGTTGAAGCTATTATGAGTTTGGTTCTGCTCTGATGTCTCCGACTGAGGTAAGGCAAATTCTTAGGTTAGGTTGGCTATTATCGAAGATTCATCTGACCAGGGTTCCCTTAATCGCCAGCCACTTACCAGCTAACTTAAAAGAATTAAGACTTACGAATGGGGTGAAGAGAAGAGGAAGGAGCCTTTCTGCTGTTGAAGGGTAAAATTATTGTAGTGCTCCTATTTTGGCATTGCAGAAGGATCCGAAGTTTTGTTGTGTACTGTGTTGATTCCAATTTGTAGGTTATGGAGCAATGTGTTGATGCAGCGTGAGAAGGTCATTACGTAGCAATCAGACAATTTAGGACCCATGTGGAAAACTAACGAACCATGATTTGGATTTGGGTGTTGTAGTTTTTGCTCTTAGACTGTGGGTGGCTCATTATTTGTTTGGTGTGAGTGCAAGTGTTTAGGATCATAAAAGCCTTCAATATATTTTGGACCGAAAAGGAACTGAACATGAGGCAGCGAGATGGATAGAAAACTCTGAGTGATTATGATTGTGAAACATCACGCTAATTGCCGGAAAAGCTAACTGTGGTAGCCGGAATGTCTAGAGGAGGAAGGGAAAGGGAAAAGCCCTTGAGGGTGAGATCTTTGATGCTCGCAGATCATAAAGGCTTAATGCAAAACAATTCTTGAGCTCAAGTTTGAGTCCCTAAAGGAGGGAATGTGAGAAGGAAATAAATTGGGAAGATGCAAAAGCAATCTTGAAATTCGTTACAAAGGGAAATAAGGTTCTTGACCAAGTGCATATGGTTGCCAATTCATGGAGGGTTAGAGATTTATTTATGCATGAGTCGCTTAATTCTAAATATTCGATTCATCCCAGGGCGTTCTACTAATATGATCAAGATTTGGAAGAGTTTTTTTGGTGGCAGACTATGAGGCTGATATCCGGCCCGTTTACGATAAGTGCTTAACATGTGGCCTAGGTTAAGGCTGGAGCACATGAAACATCAGGGGCTTGCTTAAGAAACGGGAAATTCATGAATGGACATGGAAAAAAGTGACCATGGATTCGCTGTCTTGGACTTCCAAGGACCCCATGCGGTTATGATTCGATTTGGGTCATCGTGGATCGATTGACCAAATCAGCTCACTTTTTACCAATGAAGAAGACCGATAGTATTGAGAAGCTTGCTAAGTTGTATAGGAAGGAGATGTGTGTATGGCATTGGGTCGCCCGTGTCGGTTATTTCTTGAAGAGACGTTTGTTCACGTAAAGATTTTAGGTTTCTCTCAACAAGGCCTTGGGGACTCAATTGGACTTAAGTACGCTTATCACCACGAAGGACGGGACAAAGCGAGAGAAACTATCCAACATTGGAGATATGCTTCGGGCATGTGGTGTTGGATTTTGGAAGCAGTTGGGATAGACACATTGCCTTTAGTTGAATTCTCTTACAATAATAGTTATCATGCTAGCATTAAGGCTGCTCCGTTCGAAGCTTTGTATGGGCGAAAGTGTAGGTCGCCAGTTTGTTGGAGTAAGGTTGGGGAAAGCCAACTCACTGGCCCAGAATTGGTTCGAGAAACCACGGAGAAGATAGTTCAAATTAAGAATCGGTTGATAACTACTAGAAGCCGTCAGAAGAGTTATGCTGATGTAAGAAGAAAGCCGATGGAGTTTAATGCGAGTGATATGGTTATGCTCAAAGTTTCGCCTTGGAAGGGCGTAACTCGCTTTGGTAAACGGGGAAAGTTGAGTCCACGTTATGTGGGACCGTTCAAGATTATTAAAAGAATTGGTCCAGTAGCGTATCGATTAGAGCTACCTGAAAAACTTCGTGGTATTCACAATACGTTTCATGTTTCAAATCTCAGAAGTGCATTTGCGGATGAGAACTGGTCATTTACATTGAATGAAGTCCAATGGATGATAAATTGGCAATTCATCAAAAGGAGCGGTGGAGCTTGTAGATAGGAGTAAGTGAAACGGTCAAGCGAGTCGGATTCGATTGTTAATGTTAGTTGGAACTCGCGACGAGGGCCGGTGTTAACGTTTTGGAACGTGAGGATTTCTATAGAAGCAAGTAATCATCATCTCTTCGCGAGATAGACGCGTGGACAAGATTGGACAAGCGCCGGGGACGTTCGCTTCCTAAAGGAGGGAAAATTGTAAGAACCCAAATTTAGGTCACTTTACTATTTAATAATACATAATTAATTTATTATATTTTAAACAAGTTACTTTTTATTTACTCGAGACATTTTTTTGAAATGGAAAATGTCATTATAATTAATACGAGCTATGATAAAAAAATTATCCCGTCGTGGGTACTAAACGTACGTAAAATTAACTTTTAGAAAAAGTATTTCGTTCAATGTAAAAAATTATTTTTATCATATTGTTTTTACCTCGTGGTTCGATCTTAACTCTCGTTTTATTTTACGTTGAATAGAACCCGGTTAGCCTCAAAAAAAACTACCGACTATCTTAAAATTTATACCCTAAACATAAAAGTTTATAAAATTATAAACCTTACACAAGACACCACCACCTCATAGGTGGCGTGTCATTTGGAGAAACAAAAGGCAACACACTTGTCTTGCTTAAACCTTTGCCTTGCATGCATCTTTCTTACAAAACCACCCATCTCATTTCACTTCTCATAGTTAGAAATAGATTTCACACACACACACCTCCTTTCCTCCCTTGTTCTTGCTGTCCCACACCAAGACAAAATACCTCTTTTCATACCAATATTTCCGACTACAATCTCTTGTTATATTTACACCATTTGATTCCTCACATTCAAAGCTTCATTTACATACCATAAAACCTATCATTTATAGACTTTTGGGGCTGATTTAGAAGAATAATATGAAGATGGTCATGCATGTCAAGGAAATGATGTTCTAGTAAAGCTTGGTGGCTAGGAAAATTAGTTGTTAATAACTATTTTGGGTGATCATTGTAGTGAGAAATCTTTCTTGCTTGTACCTAATTTTTATATATTTAGAATATTTGATATTATTATTGTTATAAAAATACTCATTGATGAGAATGGATATCATGTTTAGGATTATGTTGTTGTGGCTTTGCATAAAGTGTTGTTTGTGTTTTAAATGAGGTTAGGAAATGGTTTGTTGGATTTTATAGAGGCTGTTTTCGAACAGTAGCAAAACGTGTTGTTTTCTCAAATATTTTGTCTTAGGGTCTGTAAACAAAAATCATGGGTGTATAGATATATGTATTGGCATTATGTGATAGTTGGATGATCATTCAATTATTATTATTGAATGAGATATGGTCAAAATACTAAAATGGGTCAGTTCCTGACTTTGGTTTAGAAAACGTATTAAACACCAGGTTAATGAGTTAAATGTTTGGGTTTTAAAGCATTGGTTCAATACTAGACATCATAAGGGAAGCTTTATAGCACTTAGGACCAAATTATTTGCGATCCTAATTAGGAGTTATGATTAAATTTGCAAAAGTAAGAAAATTCAGTCAACTTTATTGGTTTTGAAATTAGGGTTATAGTAAATACGATTTCACATGGATGGTAATGGTATGATGTGATTGGCTTTATGTTTTGAAAATAGACTGCAAGGCTTTCAGTTGTGATAAACCTTGAAATTTATTCTCATTAATAGATTGGTAGTTACAGGGTCCTTAACATGGAGCTAATTCAAGAAATTGCGGTCTTTTACGTCTTGATTAAAAATGATAAATGTGTAGATAACCATACCTAAAAATTTGAATTAAATTGGCAATTTGGTAGTTGTTTATTTACATGATAAGAAAGGTCATATGTCAATTTTGGGAGTCAAATACTTTAGTTAGTCAATAGCCTTGTTACGCATATATCTTAGGAACATATCCTATATTCGTCAAACTTTTCTTACGTATTATTTTTACTTGTATATTATACTAAGACGCGTCACGTATTTTAGGTGGTGCGTAAGGGATTTTATCTTGTTCAAGACTTATTATACTTCTGATCTCTTTGATATCTCGGAGAGTTCATAGCCTTGCCTTTACTTTTACTGTTTTATTGAAAACCCGCGAGGGGAGATACATGCTTGTTTTAAAATTTGTACACAAGATTGTTGGTATGCTGAACCCATTCCTGAAATTTATTTGGCCACGAGTACCTATCGCATAAAAGTGCCCTAATTCATTGAACTGCTTAAATTGCTTGGATTAGCGAGCGTAATAATTTGTTGATCTATTGGGGGCTGAATCCCTCGTCAGGGGTTGATCACATTGTGGGAAACACCCCTTGAACGGACGAGTGTTGCGTTTAGAGAAATGAGGTATATTAGCGATGATACCTCGTGTGGGGGCAAAGAAAATTGTTTATTTCATATGGTAATTTATTACATATGTGGTTGATGTTAAGCTTGAGGTGTCATGAGCTCGGTGCAAATATTTATAATAACTTGTTTGTTCCACAATGTTATAGATTGATGTATAAATAGAAACTTGTGTTAATGTTATGATTTATGAACACTCTATGAATTCAATCACGTTTGTAGACTTTTTCGCATGTTTTATCTCAGGTAATCAAGGTTGTGGGATGTCGTGAGTTTACGAGGAGGCGTCTTGCGTTGGTCGATGTTTTGAACCTTTAAATATCCCAGTGTTAAATTGGTATGATACAATTGATGTGTTGTGCACACGATATTATGATGGGTTTGACTTTTGTCGTTATATGGTTTAACCTTTACGTCTTTGTATATGAGGATATTGTTCTATAAACATGTTTATTTTGGGGGACCAATGTTATTTTATATCGTCTCTTTGTGTCGTTCTTTTCTATTATGTGTGATTTGCTAAGAAGTAAACACCCATATTCTGTTTCCGCTGCGCCTGTCCCGAAAAATGGGGCGGGGTTACATGACTCATCCGTTGGACATCTAATGTACAACGACAATATATCGAGTAATATGTTAACATTTAAATGTAACAGCGGGATTAAACATATCGACTCATCCGTTGGGACATCTAAGTTTTTATCAAGAACATATTGACTCATCCGTTGATACATCTAATGTACATCGACAAAATATCGACTCATCAATGGACATTAATGTACAAAGAAAATATATCGATTCATCCGTTGTAACATCTTATGTAGAAAATAACATAACAAACTCATCCGTTGGCCATCTAATGTACAAGATTAATATATATCGGAACTCATCCGTTACTCATCTTTGTTACAACGATATCATATCGACTCATCAATTGAAAATATCTAAATGTACAACGATACATTATTTACTCATTCGTTGAACATCTAATGTCAACGAATTATATAATCAAGTCATCCGTTGATCATTAATTTGTACAACGGAATTACTATGACTCATCAGTTGGAACATATAATTATACAACGATAAAAATCGAGTTTATGTTGAACATCTATTGTACAACGATAACATTCGAGTCCATCCGGTTTGAACATTTCAATGTTACAACACTAAACCATATCGACCTCATCCGTTAAAATCTAATATAAACGATAATCATACGAGTTATCCGTTGAACTCTAATGTACAACGATACATATCAATCATCCGTTGGATTATAATGTTCAACCGATAAACATATCGACTCATCCGTTGAACATATAATGTACAACGATAACATATCGACTCATCTGTTAAACATCTAATGTACAACGATAGCATATCGACTCATCCGTTGAACATCTAATTACAACAATTGCAAATCGAAGTTCATCGACTTGAACGTCAAATGTATAATGATATACATATCGACTCATCCGTTATACATCTAATGTACACCGACATTTGATCGAGTTCATTCTGTTAAACATCTAATGTACAATGATAACATATCGACTCATACGTTTGAACATTTAATGTTTACAACGATAATATGTAGGACTCATCCGTTATAACAATCTAAAGTACAACAATAACATATCGACTTTCATCCGTTGTTTGACATATAATGTAAAATGATAACATATCAACTATCTGTTTGAACATCTAATGTACAACGAATACATATAGGATCATCCGTGAACCATCTAAATGTACAACGATAACATATCGTCTCCCCAAGACCCCCCGCCTCCTCCCCCCCCCCCCTCCAAACTCTAATGTACAACGATAAACATATCGAATAATCTGTTTGAACATCTAAATGTAAACGATAAACTGACGTATCATTTGAAACAATCTAATGTTCAACAATAAAATATCGACTAATCCGTTGATCTTCTAATGTACAACGTACAAAACAATCGACTTATCAGTTTGAACATCTAATGTTCAACGATTTACATATCGAGTAATCCGTTTAATATCGTATGTACAACGGCCATCATATGATCATTGTTGAAATCTAATGTGACAACGATAAAAACATATCGATTCATAGTTGAACATATAATGTACAACGACAACATATAGGTCATCCGTTTTTGAACATTACTGTACAACAATAAAACAGATCGACTCATCGTTGGACATCAATGTACAATGACAATATATCGAGTATCTGTTAAACATTCTATATGTTACAGCGGAATCAACATATCGAATCATCAGAGATTGTGAAATCTAATGTTTTACAAAGAAACATATGGAATCTCCGTTTTGATACAATCTAATGTACAAACGCTGACTTCGACTGCATCATTGGACATCTAATGTACAAAGACAATTTATCGACTAATCGTTGAACATCTAAATGTTAGAAACAATAACGTAACAACTCATCCTTTTGGAATCTAATGTACAACGGATAAAATATCGAATCGTCCGGTTTACACTTTCTAATGTTACAACGAGATAACATATCGATTCATCGTTAAAACATCTATTGTACATCAGATAACATATCGACTCATCCGTTGAACATCTAATGTACAACGATTATATATCGAGTCATCCGTTGAACATCTAATGTACAAAACGATTACATATCGCCTAATCGTTTTTGAAACATCTATTATAAACGTACAAATCGAGTCATCAGTTGGACATTCTAATGTTACAACGATAACATATCGAGTTCATCGTTGAAACTTTAATGTACAACAAATAACATTTCGACTATCCGTTTGAACATCAATGTTACAACAGATAATTATCGACTCATGAGTTCGAACATCTAATGTTACAAACGTTAAACATATAGATAATTGTTGAACATCTATGTTCAACGATAACATATCGACTCATCCGTTGAACATCTAATGTACAACGATAACATATCGACTCATCCGTTGAACATCTAATGTACAACGATAACATATCGACTCATCCGTTGAACATCTAATGTAAAACGACAACATATCGACTCATCCGTTGAACATCTAATGTACAACGATTACCTATCGAGTCATCCGTTAAACATGTAATGTACAACGACAACATATTGACTCATCTGTTGACACATAATGTACAACGATATTCATATTGATTCATCCGTTGAACATATAATGTACAAACGACAACTATCGAGTCATCCATTAAAATCATTAATTGTACAAAACAATATCATATCGACTCATTTGTTAGACATCTAATGTACACGACAACATATCGGAATCATCTGTTAAAATCTATGTACAGCAGGTAAAATATCGAATCATCCGTATGCGACATAATGTATAGCGATAAATTATGACTCATCCATTGGAAAATTTATAATCTGTAAAAACGGTCGAAAAAATATTGACTTAATCGTTGAACATCTTTTGTACAACGAACAACATATCGACTATTCAGTTTAGTACATCTAATGTACAAACAACAAAACATATCGACTCATCCGTTGAACATCTAATGTACAAACGATAACTTAACGACTAATACGTAGACATCTAATGTACAATGATAACATATCACGCATACGTTACACATCGAATGTAACAACGATAACATATAGACTCTTCAGTTGAATATCTATGTACAACGATACATATCGACTCATCCGTTGAACATCTAATTGTAAAACATTTGCATATCGAGTCATCGTTTTGAACATCAAATGTACAATTGTATTACATATCGAACTCATCGTTAAAACATCTAAGTACAAAACGATAATAGATCGAGTCATTCTGTTAAAACATCTAAGTACAATGATAAAATATCGAGTTATCCCGTTGACATTTAATGCTACAACAGATAAAATGTCGACTCATCCGTTAACAATTCTAATGTACATACAATATACATATCGATTATCCGTTTTGAACATCTAATGTTAAAAATGATAAACATATCATCTAATCTGTTGAACCTTTATGTACAACAGTTAAACATATCGACTCTATCCGTTGGAACATCTAATGTTACAACGATAAATATCGAACTAAGAGTTCTTACTTATAACTGTACAACGATAACTTATTCGACTAATCTGTTTGAAATCTAATGTACTACGATAACATATTGAATTATCCTTGATATTCTAATGTACATCGATACATATCGACTCATCCATTTGAAAAACTAATGTACAACGACACATATCGACTCATCCGTTCTGAAACAATCTTAATGTTCAACGAGTTACATTTCGAGTCTATCGTTTCCGTTGAACATCTAATGTACAACGATAAGATATCGACTCATCCGTTGAACATCTAATGTACAACGATAACATATCGACTCATCCGTTGAACATCTAATGTACAACGATAACATATCGACTCATCCGTTGAACATCTAGTGTACAACGATAAGATATCGACTCATCCGTTGAACATCTAATGTACAACGATAACATATCGACTCATCCGTTGAACATCTAATGTACAACGATAACATATCGACTCATCCGTTGAACATCTAATGTACAACGATAACATATCGACTCATCCGTTGAACATCTAATGTACAACGATAACATATCGACTCATCCGTTGAACATCTAATATACAACGATAACATATCGACTCATCCGTTGAACATCTAATGTACAACGATAACATATCGACTCATCCGTTGAACATCTAATGTACAACGATAACATATCGACTCATCCGTTGAACATCTAATGTACAACGATAACATATCGACTCATCCGTTGAACATCTAATGTACAACGATAACATATCGACTCATCCATTGAACATCTAATGTACAACGATAACATATCGACTCATCCGTTGAACATCTAATGTACAACGATAACATATCGACTCATCCGTTGAACATCTAATGTACAACGATAACATATCGACTCATCCGTTGAACATCTAATATACAACGATAACATATCGACTCATCCGTTGAACATCTAATGTACAACGATAACATATCGACTCATCCGTTGAACATCTAATGTACAACGATAACATATCGACTCATCTGTTGAACATCTAATGTACAACGATAACATATCGACTCATCCGTTGAACATCTAATGTACAACGATAACATATCGACTCATCCGTTGAACATCTAATGTACAACGATAACATATCGACACATCCGTTGAACATCTAATGTACAACGATAACATATCGACTCATCCGTTGAACATCTAATGTACAACGACAACATATCAACTCATCCGTTGAACATCTAATGTACAACGATTACATATCGAGTCATCCGTTGAACATCTAATGTACAACGACAACATATTGACTCATCTGTTGAACATCTAATGTACAACGATAACATATCGATTCATCCGTTGAACATCTAATGTACAACGACAACATATCGAGTCATCCGTTAAACATCTAATGTACAACAATAACATATCGACTCATTCGTTGGACATCTAATGTACCACGACAACATATCGACTCATCTGTTAAACATCTAATGTACAGCGGTAACATATCGACTCATCCGTTGGACATCTAATGTATAGCGATAACATATCGACTCATCCATTGGACATTTAATGTACAACGAGAACATATTGACTCATCCGTTGAACATCTAATGTACAACGACAACATATCGACTCATCCGTTAGACATCTAATGTACAACAACAACATATCGACTCATCCGTTGAACATCTAATGTACAACGATAACATATCGACTCATCCGTTGAACATCAAATGTACAATGATTACATATCGACTTATCCGTTGAACATCTAATGTACAACGACAATAGATCGAGTCATTTGTTAAACAGATAATGTATAATGATAACATATCGACTCATCCGTTGAACATTTAATGTACAACGATAACATATCGACTCATCCGTTGAACATCTAATGTACAACGATAACATATCGACTCATCCGTTGAACATCTAATGTACAACGATAACATATCGACTCATCTGTTGAACATCTAATGTACAACGATAACATATCAACTCATCCGTTGAACATCTAATGTACAACGATAACATATCGACTCATCCGTTGAACATCTAATGTACAACGATAACATATCGACTCATCTGTTGAACATCTAATGTACAACGATAACATATCGACTCATCCGTTGAACATCTAATGTACAACGATAACATATCGACTCATCCGTTGAACATCTAATGTACAACGACAACATATCGACTCATCCGTTGAACATCTAATGTACAACGATTACATATCGAGTCATCCGTTGAACATCTAATGTACAACGACAACATATCGACTCATCTGTTGAACATCTAATGTACAACGATAACATATCGATTCATCCGTTGAACATCTAATGTACAACGACAACATATCGAGTCATCCGTTGAACATCTAATGTACAACGATAACATATCGACTCATCCGTTGGACATCTAATGTACAACGACAACATATCGAGTCATCCGTTGAACATCTAATGTACAGCGATAACATATCGACTCATCCGTTGGACATCTAATGTACAACGAGAACATATCGACTCATCCGTTGAACATCTAATGTACAACGACAACATATCGACTCATCCGTTGGACATCTAATGTACAACGACAACATATCGACTCATCCGTTGAACATCTAATGTACAACGATAACATAACGACTCATCCGTTGGACATCTAATGTACAACGATAACATATCGACTCATCCGTTACACATCTAATGTACAACGATAACATATCGACTCATCCGTTGAACATCTAATGTACAACGATAACATATCGACTCATCCGTTGAACATCTAATGTACAACGATTACATATCGACTCATCCGTTGAACATCTATTGTACAACGATAACAGATCGAGTCATCTGTTGAACATCTAATGTACAACGATAACATATCGAGTCATCCGTTGAACATTTAATGTACAACGATAACATATCGACTCATCCGTTAAACATCTAATATACAACGATAACATATCGAGTTATCCGTTGAACATAATGGCGTATTTATTCGTTTATAGCTCCGTTTTATGATGTTCGTTCGAGGGAGTTCTCGTAGTTGAAAGTTATATATTTTATGAGGTTTACAAAAATATAAACTTTCTGTTTATGTATTGTAACTTTTATAAAAATAGTTTTTTCTAAAAGTATTATTTGTCGTAAATTGCGAAATTCATAAACTCGTTCGTTAGTAATTGAAAAATTACGATTCTTAATATTTTGGAAATCCTAAAAATTTGTTATTATTTATTTAAAAAAATACTAACCTTGATGTTTGTAATTTTTATTAAAATGTTTTTATAAATATTTACTTTACGGAATCGTTTATTAACGTATAACTTGTTTTTAACCGTAACTTTTTTCGTTAATTTAATCCGTTATTTTTAACAATTTTCTTAATTTTCGGAATCGTCGTGAAATGTGTTATATTATAAAATATAAAGGTATGTCAAAATTCGAATTTGGGACAGCAAGTTTGCTTGAGTTTGTTGAGTCCATTTTTGATATTTTCTTTATACTTTACCTATTTATACTTTTTACTACAAGTCTTATACTTTATATATATCATATATCATATGTATATTATGTCCATAATCCCATCAAAGTCATTTTGTCCAAAGTTTATAAGTCCTTCATAATACATGATAAAGCATAACTTTTATACTTAATCCATTTAACATATCGACTCATCCGTTGAACATCTAATGTACAACGACAACATATCGACTCATCCGTTGAACATCTAATGTACAACGATAACATATCGACTCATCCGTTGAACATCTAATGTACAACGATAACATATCGACTCATCCGTTGAACATCTAATGTACAACGACAACATATCGACTCATCCGTTGAACATCTAATGTACAACGATAACATATCGACTCATCCGTTGAACATCTAATGTACAACGATAACATATCGACTCATCCGTTGAACATCTAATGTACAACGACAACATATCGACTCATCTGTTGAACATCTAATGTACAACGATAACATATCGATTCATCCGTTGAACATCTAATGTACAACGATAACATATCGACTCATCCGTTGAACATCTAATGTACAACGATAACATATCGACTCATCCGTTGAACATCTAATGTACAACGAGAACATATCGACTCATCCGTTGAACATCTAATGTACAACGACAACATATCGACTCATCCATTGGACATCTAATGTACAACGACAATATATCGACTCATCCGTTGAACATCTAATGTAGAACAATAACATAACAACTCATCCGTTGGACATCTAATGTACAACGATAATATATCGACTCATCCGTTACACATCTAATGTACAACGATAACATATCGACTCATCCGTTGAACATCTAATGTACAACGATAACATATCGACTCATCCGTTGAACATCTAATGTACAACGATTATATATCGAGTCATCCGTTGAACATCTAATGTACAACGATTACATATCGACTCATCCGTTGAACATCTATTATACAACGATAACAGATCGAGTCATCTGTTGAACATCTAATGTACAACGATAACATATCGAGTCATCCGTTGAACATTTAATGTACAACAATAACATATCGACTCATCCGTTGAACATCTAATGTACAACGATAACATATCGACTCATCCGTTGAACATCTAATGTACAACGATAACATATCGACTCATCCGTTGAAAATCTAATGTACAACGACAACATATCGACTCATCCGTTGAACATCTAATGTACAACGACAACATATCAACTCATCCGTTGAACATCTAATGTACAACGACAACATATCGAGTCATCCGTTAAACATCTAATGTACAACAATAACATATCGACTCATTTGTTGGACATCTAATGTACCACGACAACATATCGACTCATCTGTTAAACATCTAATGTACAGCGGTAACATATCGACTCATCCGTTGGACATCTAATGTATAGCGATAACATATCGACTCATCCATTGGACATTTAATGTACAACGAGAACATATTGACTCATCCGTTGAACATCTAATGTACAACGACAACATATCGACTCATCCGTTAGACATCTAATGTACAACAACAACATATCGACTCATCCGTTGAACATCTAATGTACAACGATAACATAACGACTCATCCGTTAGACATCTAATGTACAATGATAACATATCGACTCATCCGTTACACATCTAATGTACAACGATAACATATCGACTCATCCGTTGAACATCTAATGTACAACGATTGCATATCGAGTCATCCGTTGAACATCAAATGTACAATGATTACATATCGACTCATCCGTTAAACATCTAATGTACAACGACAATAGATCGAGTCATCTGTTAAACATCTAATGTACAATGATAACATATCGAGTCATCCGTTGAACATTTAATGTACAACGATAAAATGTCGACTCATCCGTTAAACATCTAATGTACAACAATAACATATCGACTCATCCGTTGAACATCTAATGTAAAATGATAACATATCAACTCATCTGTTGAACATCTAATGTACAACGATAACATATCGACTCATCCGTTGAACATCTAATGTACAACGATAACATATCGACTCATGAGTTGAACATCTAATGTACAACGATAACATATCGACTAATCTGTTGAACATCTAATGTACAACGATAACATATTGACTTATCCTTTGAACATCTAATGTACAACGATAACATATCGACTCATCCGTTGAACATCTAATGTACAACGACAACATATCGACTCATCCGTTGAACATCTAATGTACAACGATTACATATCGAGTCATCCGTTTAATATCTAATGTACAACGACAACATATCGACTCATCTGTTGAACATCTAATGTACAACGATAACATATCGATTCATCCGTTGAACATCTAATGTACAACGACAACATATCGAGTCATCCGTTGAACATCTAATGTACAACAATAACAGATCGACTCATCCGTTGGACATCTAATGTACAACGACAATATATCGAGTCATCTGTTAAACATCTAATGTACAGCGATAACATATCGACTCATCCGTTGGACATCTAATGTATAACAAGAACATATTGACTCATCCGTTGAACATCTAATGTACAACGACAACATATCGACTCATCCATTGGACATCTAATGTACAACGACAATATATCGACTCATCCGTTGAACATCTAATGTAGAACAATAACATAACAACTCATCCGTTGGACATCTAATGTACAACGATAATATATCGACTCATCCGTTACACATCTAATGTACAACGATAACATATCGACTCATCCGTTGAACATCTAATGTACAACGATAACATATCGACTCATCCGTTGAACATCTAATGTACAACGATAACATATCGAGTCATCTGTTGAACATCTAATGTACAACGATAACATATCGAGTCATCCGTTGAACATCTAATGTACAACGATAACATATCGACTCATCCGTTAAACATCTAATATACAACGATAACATATCGAGTTATCCGTTGAACATCTAATGTACAACGATAACATATCGACTCATCCGTTGGACATCTAATGTTCAACGATAACATATCGACTCATCCGTTGAACATCTAATGTACAATGATAACATATCGACTCATCCGTTGAACATCTAATGTACAACGATAACATATCGACTCATCAGTTGAACATCTAATGTACAACGATAACATATCGACTCATCCGTTGAACATCTAATGTACAACGATAACATATTGACTCATCCGTTGAACATCTAATGTACAACGATAACATATCGACTCATCCGTTGAACATCTAATGTACAACGATAACATATCGACTCATCCGTTGAACATCTAATGTACAACGATAACATATTGACTCATCCGTTGAACATCTAATGTACAACGATAACATATCGACTCATCCATTGAACATCTAATGTACAACGTTAACATATCGACTCATCCGTTGAACATCTAATGTACAACGATAACATATTGACTCATCCGTTCAACATCTAACGTACAACGACAACACATCGACTCGCCCGGGAAAGATTTTATTAAAAAATTATACACTTTTTAATTTTTAATAAAACTGTATAATTTTTAATTAAACTGTATAATATTTTAATTTTAGTAAATTTTATAATATTTTTAATAAAATCATTCTCGGGCGACATGTCGCCCGGGAAAGATTTACTAAAAATATTATACACTTTTTACTTTTTATAAAACTGTATAATTTTTTAATTATTTTTTCCCGGCCGACATGTCGCCCGAGAAAATTTTTATTAAAAATATTTTAATTTTATATATTAAAATAAGTTTTTATAAAACGGATCAGTTGATATGTTATCGTTGTACATTACAAAAATTTTATTAAAAATAATAATCTTTTCCCGGGCGACATGTCGCCCGAGCGAATAAGTTTTTACAACTAACCACATTATTTATATATTACACAAAAAAGAATGTGATTGTTCACCTTTGATCCTGGACATGCATAGTATAGTTTACCACGGCTTTAGGTTTATACGACTCTCGCAGAACTACATCTCCCGATCCACAAGGACACGCAAAAGCTTCATATGGCACCATCTTCACCATAATAGCAGTGTGATATGTTTGTGGTTGTGATGGTAAGAATGTGTGTGATCTGTGGGTGATTGTGAGGATAATATCTGCTTTTATGGTAAAAATAGTTTTTTGGAGGGAGAATTTGGCGGGAGTATATGAAGGGATTTTTTAGCAGGAGAATTTGGCGGGAGTATATGGCTACAGGAGGAATTGGCGGGAGATTGAGACTTATCCGTTGAACATCTAATGTACAATAATAACAGAGAATCATCGCGAAGAGGAAGATAATGTACAACGATAGCATCTAATGTATAACGATACCATCTTGACTCATCCGTTGAACATCTAATGTACAACGATAACATATCGACTCATCCGTTGAACATCTAATGTACAACGATAGCATCTAATGTATAACGATACCATCTTGACTCATCCGTTGAACATCTAATGTACAACGATAACATATCGACTCATCCGTTGAACATCTAATGTACAACGATAGCATCTAATGTATAACGATACCATCTTGACTCATCCGTTGAACATCTAATGTACAACGATAACATATCGACTCATCCGTTGAACATCTAATGTACAACGATAACATATCGACTCATCCGTTGAACATCTAATGTACAACAATAACATATCGACTCATCCGTTGAACATCTAATGTACAACAATAACATATCGACTCATCCGTTGAACATATAATGTACAACGATAACATATCGACTCATCCGTTGAACATCTAATGTACAACGATAACATATCGACTCATCCGTTGAACATCTAATGTACAACAATAACATATCGACTCATCCGTTGAACATCTAATGTACAACGATAACATATCGACTCATCCGTTGAACATCTAATGTACAACGATAACATATCGACTCATCCGTTGAACATCTAATGTACAACGATAACATATCGACTCATCCGTTAAACATCTAATGTACAACGATAAAATATCGAGTCATTAGTTGAACATCTAATGTATAACGATTACATATCGAGTCATCCATTGAACATCTAATGTACAACGATGACATATCGAGTCACCCATTGGACATCTAATGTACATTTGATGTCGTTGTTTAAATTAGATGTCATTGTATAAATTTTACAACATATCGATTATATAGGGGTTCAACGGATGTGTCGATATGTTGTCGTTGTATATTAGATGTCGTTGTATAAATTTTTAATAAACTTTTCCCGGGCGACAGCTTTTTATATTTGCTAAAAAAGGCCCTCTAAAATTTTCGTTAAGGCGCCATTTTGCGATAAACGACAAACTGGTTCTTTCCCTGGCGACATGTCGCCTGGGAAATATTTGGCATCAAAAAACAGATCTGGTTTCAGTTGTATAACACAAACAGGAAAACGTAAAAAAAACTTTTTTTTGGCGATTTTGCAGCAACACCACCACAAATCACCACCACAACTCACCACCTCCTCTCACCACCACCACCAATCGACACTGAGCACACGAGCCCACGAATTAAACCATCCTCTTCCTCTAAACATAATCCTTTCCTTAACCCTCTAAATTATAATTCCACATCTTCTTTTTCTATACCTCTATACAAGTTTGATTTTTGGTGGTGGTGGTGATTCAAGGTTTTGGTTAATAAAAGTTTGATAATTATAATAAGTTATTATGATTGAACTTTGTTGATTTTTTTTTGGGCAGTGAACAGTAGCAGCCAAGACGAGCCTAGCCGAAAGTATGTTATAACTTTTTTTATCCTTTTTATCCCCGGGGACATGTCGTCGGGGAATGTTTATTGTGATTGATACTGTAAAATGCAAATCCAAACACTCCTTGAGAATGTAAAACGCAAATCCAAACACTTCTTGACACTATAAAATGTACATCCAAACACTCCTTATGCTGCCAAAATGATGAGAATAAGCTGCATAAGCTATTCAAGAACAGCTTATGCTGATAAGCTGTTGTTAAACAGCTTATGCAACTTATTTTCATCATTTTGGCAACATAAGGAGTGTTTGAATGTGCATTTTACAGTGTCAAGGAGTGTTTGGATTTATGTTTTACACTCATAAGCTTTTTTCATTATAATAGAATTTAAATTGTATATATGTGTTTCGATATTAGGATTTGATATAAATGGATATGCGTTTAGGTATTTATTTTATTGAACCCTTTAGGAATGTTTTAGGATTTAGTGATTAATTTCAGAAAATCCCCGTCTGATTTTAATCATCCTATAAAAAACCCGTCCGAAATCATTTTTTTAGAAATTAATTTCGAAAAGTCCCATGTTTGGGACTGCTTTTTGAATGTTTTGTCTCATTTAGGATATGAATTCGTATAATTGGTTTACTATTTGAGATGATTTCGAAAGTGTTTCTCCTTTACTCCTACGAATATGTCTTTAAACACATATTTGAGAAGTTGAGGGGAAATGCTGCCGAAATTTTCTCAAATAGTAAATCGGTTATACGCATTCATATTTGAGATGAATCGTTCAAAGAGTGGGTTAGGATTGCCTTCCATAGTTGCACTAGGTGAACAAAGCATCTCGTATTCCTCGTTTGAATGTGTTTAATTAAGTTGGATATAATAACTAATTGTATCGTTAAAACACAATTATGGTAATTGATAAGAGTAGGACACTTTTAGAGAGTCATGAAAAAGCATTTTATATCGGTCTTACAAAATTTGTCGATGATTGCAAGCCGTTAGTGAATAGTGCCGGGAATATAAAATGTCCATGCAAGTCTTGTCGAATCCATAAAAAACCTTCCAAAACACATTACGAGATATGAGTGGGACCCAGGTTATAAAACATGGGTTCACTACGGTGAACCGGATCTTCCTCGGCCATCGCCAGTAATAGATAACACAAGACAACCTCAGATGAGTGACATGATAGCGTTACTTAATGATCTTAGCTATATTCCTTCTAATAATGAACAAAATGAGCCAACTCAAGAAGATATTGGTGAGAAAAGTAATGAACCGACTCAAGCTAAACGTAACGAGTTTGAAGAGTTATATGCCAGTGCGAACGAGGAGTTGTACCCCGGTTGTGACTATGTGACTCGATTAGACTTTATGGCAAAGTTTACCTATTTTAAGGTTAAAGGTAAATTGACTAATTCTATATTCAATGAAATGCTAGAGTTTTTCCAACATGTATTTCCCACCACGAAAGGATACAAGCTCCCACCGTCATACTATGCAATAAAGAAGACATTTAAAATGATCGGGTTAGGGTACGAGTCGATACATGCTTGTGTAAATGATTGCTTCTTATTTCGGGGCGACAATAACAAAGATGTTTATTTCTATTCGGTGTGTAAAACGAGTAGATGGAAAGATAGTAACACACTAGGGAAGAAAGTTCCTAAGAAGGTGTTGCGTTACTTTTTTATCATTCCTAGACTACAACGTTTATATAAGTCTAGTCACACTGCAAAGGAAATGACTTGGCATGCTACTGGAAAGTGTACAGAGCCCGGTAAAATGCAGCACCCGGTTGATGGTAGAGCATGGAAGAACTTTGACACCAAGTATCCTAATTTTACAAAAGAACCAAGAAATGTTCGATTAGGGTTGGCTGCAGATGGTTTCAATCCGTTCAGCAACCTTAGTCAGGCTTACAACATGTGGTCGGTGATATTGACAACATACAATCTGCCTTCGTTGTTATGTATGAAAGAGAGTTCTTTTATGTTGACGTTGTTAATTTCTGGCCCTAAATCCCCAGGTAAGGACATTGATGTTTACTTGAGGTCTTTGATTGATGACCTAAAGGTTTTATGGGCACTGAAAGGTGTCGAGACTATAGACGTTGCTACATGCCAAAAGTTTAATATGAGAGCGATGGTTTTATGGACCATCTATGATTTTTCTGCTCGAAGTAGTTTGTCTGGGTAGAGTGGCAAGGTTACAGGGCATGCACTACATGTAATGAAGATACTCCATATGTGCGTGTGTTAGGCAAAATAGCTTATGTTGGCCATAGAAGATTCTTAAAGAAGCCTCATAAATGAAGGAGGTCACTTGAATTCAATGGTGAGATAGAAAACAGAGATCCTACAAGAAAATTTAGAAGGGATTAAATCCAGGCTCAACTTGCTAGATTGGGTACGCGTGTGAAGGGTAAACATCTGAGTTATGGGGGTGTGAAGATAAAACGCAATGTTTTTGTCGAGCTTAACTGGACTAAACAATCTATTTTTTATGAGCTTGAGTATTGGTCTTTTCTTACACTAAAACACAATTTAGACATCATGCATATCGAAAAAATGTGTTGGAGGCCATCTTGAAAACTTTGTTAATGAATGAAAAATCTAAATACACCGCCAAGGCAAGACAAGACTTGAAAAGGTTGGGCATTCGAAGTGGCTTGTGGCTTGGCCAAACCAAAAATGGGAAGTGCTCGAAGCCTCAGGCTGCGTATTCTTTCACACCAGAGAACAGAAAAAAGTTTTGTCAGTTCATCAAAGGAGTTAAACTGCCAGATGGGTTCGGATCCAACTTCAAGCACACAGTGACCGATAATGATACCAATATAATGAGCCTGAAGTCTCATGACTGTCATATAATGATGCAACGTTTACTTCCTTACGGACTTCAGCAATACTTGCACGATGAGGTTGCAAAACCAATAATCGAGCTATGTTCATTCTTTAAGAAAATCTGCTCTGTAACTTTGATGGAGGATGACATGTTGAAAGCTCAGAGCAAGGTGGTCGATATTCTGTGCAATCTCGAGCTCATATATCCTCCTACTTTCTTTGACATTATGATTCACATGGTTATCCATTTACCTCTGTAACTCTGTCTTTGTTTTGTTGTATATGGTTGCAGACGCAGTTTGACTTGAAGCCTCATATACAATCCCAGCGCTGGACAGATATCAATGCGGGCATCCAGCAGCATTTGCAAAAGTTGTACAATATCAACAAGGCTTCTCTCAAGGCAGCGCATTGGGTTATAAACCCCGAGACCGGGAGGTACGACGTGGAGAGCATCAGGCAGCGACGTCCCGAGGGCATTACCCTGGCAGATTGGGATGCCCAGCTTGCCTTTTAGAATGATCCCAAGAACCAAGCTCGAGCCGCTCAAAATCGCCAAAACCGGGCAAATAGCACAGTCGTATGCCGGCAGGGATCCCGATCACTTGCTCGCCTTCGAGATCAGATGGTAATAAACATTATAATTATTTTACATACATATATACATATATATCTGATTATACGCTTTGGTGTGTTGTGATTTGTCATTTTTAATTTGTTTCATCTTATATACATGTGTATGTACAGATGGAGAGATCATCCACTCGAGAGTACCCGTCGCTGATCGACACCTTCTTCGTGACACACACTGTTGGCGAGGTATTCGTGCAGGATGAGGACCGAGCTTTATACGTAAGTTTTGTTTCAAAACACGCACTTTAATGATATGTCGAGAAATAATGTAGCAACACGACTAATATATTAATTGTCTTGTGTTTTTGTCACTACATAGGATGAGATGTTGAGGCTGCACCGTCTAAGCTCCAACATCGAGACGGGTGTGCCCTACACCGAAGAAGAGATCATGGCCATCGTTCGAAAGGGCAAGCAGCGAGGGCACCTTCCCAGTGTTGGTAGGGTATTGTCAGGACACGCCACGAGTGGATGTCCGCCCCCGCCTCAATCCACTGTCGACCCTGCCGAGGTCGAAAAGCTCAAAAAGAGTAACAAGAGCCTAACCAAACAGGTGAAGATGATTACGAGGCTTTTTAGGAGTGATGATAAGTTTTCACAGATGCTTGACCAGTTTGAGTCATCACCTGAGTTTGGGGGTGCCAGCGGGAGTGGCGGGTGCAAGGATGATGAGCCAAGCGGCGATGAGGAAGGCGATGAGGATGAGGAGGATGACGATATTAGAGATGTTATATATATGGGTTGGTATGCTATTTTGTTTCTTCAACTATATACCTTATGTAAACATTTGTTTCCCCGTACATGTTATCTAGTTGATTATTGACTTGTATCTTGCAGATAATGCAAGGTTTGTGACTAGGAAACCTCGTTTTGTAGGCTAAATTGTGTTTATTAAAATTTTGGACGATTTAGCTTTATTATATCAAATGTGTTGATCCGTTATATTGTATTGTGTTTTGGTACAAGTTGTGATCTATTTGGACAGAGTCTATATTGTGTTTATATAGGTTTGATGTTTGGTAGATTTTTCTGAAAAAATTCCGAAAAAAATCCGGAAATTGCCTGCTGTGCAGGCTGGATTTAAAAAAAATACAGACCTATCCCGGGCGACATGTCGCCCGGGAAAGTTAAATCAAAAAATAATAAAAAATCAATCCCGGGCGACATGTCGCCCGGGAAAAATGGTATTAAAAGAATGTTTTATGAATCCTGGGCGACATGTCGCTCGGGTTACCCAGCACTAAACGACAAATAACGTAAGATTATAGTTGACATGTCAAAGTATATGAACTTTTCCCGGGCGACATGTCGCCCGGGATTGGTTCGAAATTAATTAATTAATATATCTTAATCGTTTATTATTATTTTTATTATACCACTTGTTGCCCGGGAAAGTGATCCACCGTGGCACTTTATAATCTGCCTGATAGAACGCGGGCCCCACCAAGTCGCTCGGGAAAGTCGCCCGGGAAAAAATCCATGGCGAGCTTTCCCCTTCAACTTATCCCAGGCTACATGTCGCCCGGGATTGGTTTCCCCAGCGACATGTCGCCCGGGAAAGGCTCGAAATGTCGCTGGGGATAATGGTAAATGTTGTAGTGATACTATAGTGAATGCCCAACATGCATGTTAATAACAATACTACCTTTTTAGGCTCATGGTTGCCAATTGAGTTGATTGTAATTCTCAAAGAATCAAAACTCGTTTACTACTTTGAATCGAGAAATAAGTATAAGTTCTTGACTTTTTATTTTAACTTTGTAGATTTACAATTGACTATTTGTTTGTTTTTGTGCTATGGCAAGTATAGGTTAAGTATATGTAGGAAGATATAAGTCATGTGTTACAAGTAGTGTGTGTTGGTAAAAGAAGTTTAACTCACTCGTAAGGTCTATGGTTCAATTCCTCGCACTCTTGCCTTTGACCAAGAAACATATGTTTGTCATATCGTCATGTTCCATCATTTCACCATACCACATCAAACAGAAAAGAATGATAATGGGAGAGTAAACAAATGAGGCTACGCAAGTTATTCGAGCCCCTCATGGTTGCCTAAATTTCCAGAACACATATCAAGAGATAGAATACTAACGTACAACTCATTCAATTACGACATAACAACGAACGTGGCTCACCCTCACGAGTCCTAACTAAATAAAAACCAGACCGCATAGAATTCGAGTCCGGTGCACCTCATCTAAAAAACATGACTTTTTGGTATGTTACATTTTTATTCGCAAAACTACACTTAAAAGTTAAATGGATCAAGAACACACCTTTAAAGTAAGTGACCAGTTCGACCCGTTCCTCATTTAGGTGATAATGATTTGATCCGTTGTACACCTTCTTCATTAACATGAAGGCATATCATTCAAAAAGCACAAAACAAGTTGCATTAAAATTTGCGAGAGTAAGAGGATCTCCGAATTCAATTGCACCGTCACTAAATAAGTGTATTATGAAAATAAATATAATTCTGTTACATCCCACATAGTTAAAAGAAGTTAAGTTTTACTTGTTTATATACTATAGTTAAAGTTAATGTGGATTATGAAAATAAAAAGCAACAATGAAGTTGAGGAAAATGAGTATATAATTCTTGACCTTTTTAGTTTTTTAGTATACAAAAAAGTTGAGGAAACAGAGGTGACTCGAGCGCCTCTTGGACTCTTGGTTGCCTATATTTCTAGCCACTTTTTTCAAATCTCGTACTCGAAAATGAATTGAAGGCGTAGTCTTCCATGTAAGGTTGCTACTGAGCACATATGAGCTTGTTTTGTTAAGCTCTTAACACTCTTCTACTATATTAGTGTTATGTTTTCAAGAATATAGTCGCTTAATCTTTGACGTTACAAAGACTTGATTGACTACATATTTGAAAATTAATATGTTAGGATACCGTATTGTAGGAAATCTACTATTTGTTTAATGAAACGAAATAACTTAAAGAAAAACACTAACCATATGTTAGGATACCGTATTGTAGGAAACACATTCCATCACGGGTGTTCATTCTTCATTGATCAACTTATACCTAACGCCTACCGTAGAATGCCATATTGAATCTGCAATGACATGTTATGAAAATGAGTTAAGGTGTGGCTCTCCCTATGAGCAAGGTCTCTATTAAACACATATATGGTTTAGTACAATTCATTCTCATCCAGATGACTATGATGCTAGCTATAACGAATAGATAAATGGTATATAGAAATTCAAGAGTCAACATGCAAGTATCTACATTCTTTGATAAACACTCCAACTTCGCATCCCACATAGGCTATAGAAGTGAAATCGTTCTTGTTTATATACTATACTAAATGAGCTTTAAACATGTCTAGAATCTTACTATGTTTAAGCACTTGGTTGTTAACGAACTTGATTATAAACCAAGAAGTTAGTGACTTCATTTAAATCTCTTGGTGCTGGACAACAAATTTAAAATTCTTGACATTTTTTTTACTTGTTCTCACTTAGCCTAGGACCATATTTTAAGAAACCTCGCGTCGTTGGTGTCCATTTCCAATCTCTAAACGTTTCAATGATCCACATGAATTCAAATTCATGCCACTATTGCGAGATTAGCTTCAAAGTACAAACGCAATAACCAATATATAGAAATGCATTAGTCAACAAGTATGTATGTACGCAATTTGATTAAAATCATTTCAACTTTACATCCCACATAGGTTAGAGAATTGAAATATTGCTTGTCAATATACAAATCACTGAGTAACAGTGTGTCAATATACAAATCACTGAGTAACAGTGTGTTATATTGTTTTTCGTTTTCTTTATGATTTGGCTATTCGTTGTGTGATTAATTGCGCAAAATATCGCAAAAAAGATCTTCATATCGGGAAAAAAAACGACGTCATTATTGCAATCCTCCTGTCATACGTACTTGCTTAATCAACACGTTGCATTAATAGTAAAAAACAAAAAAAAACTTTAACCAACACGCCGGATTAACAAATTAGCCCCCGCCGCAACGCGCGGGTAAAATTTCCGACTCGTTAATATACAATGGTAAAATGATCTCATACGTATCCAAAATACCATGTTTTCAGGCACTTGGTTGGTCACGAAATAGATTATGAAACTAACAAAAGTGAAACTTCGTTATGAAACATGTATCTGGAAAACATATAAAATGCTTGACATTTTTTGCTTTTTTCTCACGGCTATTCTAAACTCTTTAATTTCAAAGATAGTCCTTATTTTAGGATACCATATATTCCTTTAAAAAAAACCACGCTTCGCTGATCCACATAAACTTACTTAAACCCTATCATGCAATGCCATGTACATGTTGATTCTTCCGTGACATGATAGGAAAATGAATCAGGACATGGCCCTCCATATAATGTCTCTGTTGAGCCGGGGCCGTCTTTAGGGGTGTCCAGGAAGTGCCATTGCACAGGGCTACCGCTTGACGAGGGCCATGAGTATATAATTCTTGACCTTTTTAGTTTTTTAGTATACAATGAAGTTCAGGAAACAGAGGTGACTCGAGCCCCTCTTGGACTCTTGGTTGCCTATATTTCTAGCCACTTTTTTCAAGAAGGTACTTGTTTTTTAAACAAAAGGTCAAGGTTTCAAATCTCGCTAGACATCTGTAATAGTTGTACTTGAAAATGAATTGAAGGCATAGTCTTTCATGTAAGGTTGCTACTGAGCACATATGAACTTGTTTTGTTAAGCTCTTAACACTCTTCTACTGTATTAGTGTTATGTTTTCAAGAATATAGTCGCTTAAATCTTTGCCGTTACAAAGACTTGATTGACTACATATTTGAAAATTAATATAAATTCTAAACTTTTTAAAATGTTATCATTCGAAGTAAATTCCTACTCCAAACTCTTTTAGCAAAATTTGAAATCTTAACGTGTAAATACGTGAAAAAAAACGCAGAACGTATATGATGATTTTTGATAAAAAGCTTACGTTATGGTTACTATATATTAATTTAAATTTAAGATGCTTATCCAAATAAATAATTCAAAATATGTTACAATGAGGGGGGATATTGCTCATTAAAAGGTTGCCTTGTTCATTGTGGTGATATTTTACAAGCTATAAGTTCATGAAAAAAAAATATGCACGGTATTCATGAGTCAAAAAATTAGTGTTTGCTCAAGTGTTAAACAGCGGTACTTACCAAGTGTCAGACTAATGTGTGCCTTCTTTTATTTCTGCAAGCTTCATTCTCAATGGCCTTTAATAACCGGAGAAGTCTTGTATCAGAAACGCAAAAAGCGACTCAATTGAGTTTCAAGATTCCACTTCATACATTATACCACTAGCACAAAGCATCACAATTTAAGCTGCTAATTCTCTATAGCCAACTAGTAAATGGTTTTATTCAAATGTCACAAGCACCTAGATAGATGGGCAAGAAAAATAAGAGAAGCCTTATTTTATGAGAATTTTAAGCACTCTGATAGATAGGACTTGCTGGTTGTGATTTCAAATATTTCCAAATCCAAAAGCGATGATTAATCTTCAAAAACCCTAATCAATTTTCCTCCCTTCAACCCCTCCCCATCTTCTTCCTTGATCTTTCATTCAATCAAAAAAAAAAAAAAACCCTAATCTTCAAAAACCCTAATTAGTTTTCCTCCCTTCAACCCATCCCCATATTCTTCATTGATCTTTCATTCAATAAAAAAAAAAACCCTAATCTTCAAAAACCCTAATCAATTTTCTTCTTCATGGGAAAGCAATTCGTCAATACGGATCAAAATGGTTGGACATGGATAACTCGGAACAAGAAATCAAAACCAATTGGAAATCCTTATCATAAGGATTTGGAGAACATTGCAACATCCTTTTATGTCACCAATATGCCTCCGGCATTAACATCAAAAGGATTATGGAACGTGTGTGCTTCTCATGGTCGTTTGGTTGACGCTTTCATCGCTAATAAATTATCTAAAGGAGGTAAACGCTTTGGTTTTATTAAATTCCTTGGTGTTAAGGATGCAAATTCTATTGTGAATTCTATGTCGAGTATATGGATTGGTAGTTTTCATCTTTACATCACCTTAGCTTTAAACCAACATCCCAACACAAAAACCCTAGCACCAAAATATACTCAATCCCAACCAAAACCTACCAACGCCTTCACTACCGCCAATAACCATAACGCCTTCCCATCTCTTAACAACATCGCCACAAATAATAAACCTCCAGAAATCAAAACACACCAACCAAAACCCTCATACTCCTCGACCCTCAAATATGTTCCCATATCAACCTCCAACGAAAAAAAACCCATCAAAAAACGCACCATCACACTCACGGAACAAGAAACCATTAATGTGGAAAACACGGATACAATCCTACTTGTGAAATTGAAAGACATCGATTCCATGGAAAACATGTATGTCATTTGTAGGAATGAAGGCTTCTTAGATCTTAATATTCATCATGTTGGCGGATACTGGATTTGGATACAATTTCCCTCATCTATGTCTTGCTCTAAATTCCAAGAGAATGAAAGTCTTAAAAGGTTGTATTCGATTAAAAGGGCTCCCATGCCTAATTTTAAAATTGACGAACGAATTCTTTGGATTGAGGTGAGTGGTTTACCTTTATGTGCTTGGGGCTCAATGGCTTACAAAAAGATTGCAAGTAGCTTTGGAAAATTCTTGTTCTTTGAGAAGGAAGAATCCACAGCATTGAGTTCGGGTAGACTTTGCATATCTACCAAATCACATCAACTCATCTCGGAAACTGTTCAAGTCGACATCAAGAATGAGTCTTTTGAGGTTTCGGTCCAAGAAATTGGATCATGGAGTACAAAAATAAAAGATGACTACAATGACATTTCCTCCAACCACGATTTAAAGGAGGTGGATCATGTATCTGAATCAAACGACGAGCAACCGATTGATGATTTTGAAATACTCCAAACAAAACTCAACAATATGGATGAACAAGCTTTTGACAATGAACTGGGTACCGAAGGGGACAAAAAAGATGGTGAAAATAGGTATTCAATCGACTCCCCAAAGAAAAAAATGGAAGAAGACACCAATTTTAATTCCACTAATTCAGAAACAAAGGATAATTCTTCGGATTTAAGTAGACCTCCTGGATTTGAGTTCATGAAAAAGAGCTTTTCATCATCTAGCAATTGTTCTACATCGTTTGCAAGACGTAGAAAAAATGATATCAAAGGATTTTCCCTTTTAAGTGAACTCAACCAAATCATTGATGTGGGCTCATCACTTGGTTATGATGTTAGAGGATGTAAAAAAACTCTAAACAAAATGATCAAAGGAATCGGGATTCACATGGTTGACAAATGAATATTTTGTCAATAAATAGTTGTGGTACGAGGAAAAGAAGAAAACGCATGTGGATAAAGGACCTTTGCCTTAAACACAATGTGCATTTTCTTGGGATTCAAGAATCAAAAATGACTCGTCTTGAGCTATTTCGAATTAAATCTATGTGGGGTAACTATGCTTTTGATTATGCTTGTAGTATGGCTCGTGGTCTCTCAGGTGGTCTTATTTCTATATGGGACCCCAATATGTTCTCTAAGAATTCTATTTGGTGTGACGACTCGTTTATTATTATCAAAGGGAATTGGAAGAATGTAGTCCTGTATGAGTTATGTTATTATAATTTCATTCATTACATACTACTTGATTTATATATAAGAATAGTTAGTGTCTTACAGAATCATCGTTAAATAAAACATGTAGAGTATAATCTTTAAATGATGCATTATGGTTTCCTTATTGTGTCCTTAGGAACAAAATTCCTTCTTTGAAACAACTATCAAAAAAACAAAAAGTCTCTCAAAAAATCATATAGGAAAGAAAGTACATATAATCAAATGCTACGAACCTATATTCAATTTATAATTGAGTCCAACCATGTTTTTTGTGTAAGATAACAAATGTCCTTAAATTTAAGGATTGAGTTAGAATATGAATGAATTTTAAAAGAGCTAACATAGTACTTTTACATAAAATTTGAATGTTTTGTTTGACACATTAATCTCCCACTGACTGGTATTTGAATGATGTAAATTAGATAACATATTTACCATCACATTTTAAAAGGTTGGTTCACAATTTTTTAAATTTGTAATTTTAGTATTTTTAGCAATCGTAATTTTTAAATTTTGTAATTTACGTAATTTTTTTTACTAATTAGATAAATATATGATTTGGATGAGGCTTGGGCTTTTTATTATAAATAGTTGGGCTCCTAAATATATTGATCGGGCCTTTAATTATATTCTGTTGTGGTTTTAAATTAGGTTTGGGCTAAAGTTGATTATATTAGGTTGGCCGTTGGTAATACCCAACAACTGATAAAGATCTAAACTAAATATGTTCTATTTTCGTTTCATTATAATTATAACTCAAACTAAGAGAGGGATTTAAACATAGGTTTAAGCCTAAACTCCAGTCTTAATAATGGGTTGCGCTTTAATAACTCTAACTTAAGAGAGGATTTTAATGAAACCTTCAGCAAACCAAACAATTTATTTAATGACAAACAACTATACAGTTATGGATAGTGTATACGCAGTAACATAGGAACACAAATTTGAGAATTAAAAATAACTTCATTCATATATATCATCTTCAAACGACAGAGATAAAAACCAAACTTGTTATTTGGGCATACCCAAAAAACATTATTAAACATAGTTTTAAAAGGAACACACAAAACAGCAGCCTAAGAAAAAACCAACAAACAAGAATGTCTTATGAAAACCAAATTCATGCTGAAATAAATAAAGCTATCATGTTGTTGAAGATGATATATGAAGGGTCCTGAAGATCATGGCTTTTCTATTTTGACTGTCACCAACTGCTTTTTTGCTCTATTTGCAACTGCCGCTTCTTTATCATATTCATCAAGGTCAATGATAGTGCGCTTTCCATTTCTATTACTTCCCACAAAACCAGCAGACATGTCAGATTGATGGTCTCCATTTCCAGCTTCTACTGAAGTAGAGCTTGCAACTTCCTTTCCTTTAGCAGATGGTGGGGTAACCTCAAGGTTAAAAGGAAGGCTATCTTGATACTGCAATTTGCTATGCCTGGTACCAACAGTTGGAGCAGGGTTTCAAGGACATCATCCTCATCCTGTAAATGTAGATGCGTTGAATCAGAATTAGAAGTGAAAGAAACATATTTACAGTTTGTTAATGTTAGTCCTAAATATAATATCTTTCACAACTTAATAAGCAAACTCGAATAACCCCTAAATAAGCTCTTGATGAGCCGGTAACAGGAAGAAAAGAAAGGAAGTGAAGAAAGAACTTGGAAAGTTAGATTAAAGAGAGAAAGGTGAGTTACAAGTGTGAACAAATGCAACCAACACCCTCTCTATATGTGGAGAGGGTTTCTTTTATACCCTTGAGCCATAAGTGGCATGTGGGCTTTTCTACTTTGGCCAGGCTTGGCTAAACTTGGGCTTTGAGCCCGAAACACAGACAATATTAGATTACAATCCAAGCCCGTTGAACCCGACTAGCCTATTACAATACAAGACCTAGTTTGACTTTATAAGACCGATAACATTCTTGTTTGACTTAATATAATTAAGGCTAACAATCTCCCCCAATGTTGAGGTCTCTTTCTTTAAACTCCTTCGTACCACCGATGACATTCTTGTAGGAGTTTGCTTTGATTTATCATTGTCTCCCCTGACGTTGAAGATATGACTTTT
>BQNB010046359.1:2668-43741 GCA_026074375.1 Tanacetum coccineum | reverse complement strand
GTGAGTGTTGGTGGAAGTGGTGAGTGTTTTAATTAGGTTAGAAGATGTTAAATAGAGGTGGTAGAGGGGGAAAAAGGGGGAAAAGAGTTAAGAAAATAGGCGGGAAAAAATGTGGGTGAGAAAGGTCGATAATACCCCTGGCGTTAATAACCTTAACGGGCGTTTGTTGGCCAACGAAAACCACAAGGACCACTGGTGTAGTTTACTCTTTAATAAATGGTATCAGTGGGTGGGAAAGACGATATTACCCTTGTCGTTAATAAACTTAACTAGCGTTTATGGACCCCCAAGAAATGAGGGACCAGCCACGCCTAACGTTTGCCACTTAAGGTCCAACGGTGCAATTAGTTTGGTCAAGGGACTACCGATGTTGGTCAACGCAAACCACAAGGACCACTGGTGTAGTTTACTCTACCTTTTATTTAAAGAGCAGGATTGCTCCATTAAATGCATTTATTGAAAAAACCCAGACCCCTTTTCTTTTCGGGTTGTCCCGGGTTTTTTGGGGTTTTATTTTACCCACTCTGACTTGGCCTTCTACCGGAATCATCTCAACGTATCAGGCTACGTGTCTTTCCAACAAAGCACATCTATTCTCTCCCACCCCTCACCATCTCTCACACACACAGGTTTCTTTCTCACTCCCTCTCTCTAAGAAATACTACCGCACGTCCTTCTCTCTCTAAAAATTCGACCAACCACGCAGCTCTAACGAATACAAGCTATGGTATTAAATCGGCAGCCTGAACATGTGGGAGAAGATCATTAGGTAGATTATTTGTTATCTAATTTATGTGTGTTCTGTCATGTTATTGGATTTATTGAATACGCTTTTGTTTTGTTTTAATGTTTTAGATGATGTTTGGGATGGTTAATTAAGAATGGCTTATGCATGTGGTATTGGTGGAGCTGATTGTGTGGTATTAGTTTATTTTTTTATGTTGATTTCCTTCTTATTGTTTACAATTTTTTTTACAGGAGAGTGTTCAACTAACAAGGGTTTTTGGTGGGCTTTTTATAGGTTGCAGATTTGGTTTTATCAACATTCACAATATAATCCCCGCAGGTAAAGTTTTGATCCTAATTTATTAAATGAAAAGATTAAGTCTTGCATCCATTTTGATACGAGTAGTAATGTTTGGGTTTTGTGGAGATTTGTATTTGGGTGTGCTTAGTGTGTAAGGTTTTCTTAGAGAATCAATAATCGATTTTGATAGTAATGTTGGGGTTTTGTGGAGATTTGTATTTGGGTGTGCTTAGTGTGTAAGGTTTTCTTATAGAATCAATAATCGATTTTGATAGTAATGTTGGGGTTTTGTGGAGATTTGTACTAGGAGAGGTAACATTGAAAGCTCCCTCTTTTTTTGGCATAATACGGAACATTTTTGCATATTGCAAAGCGACAATTCAGGAAGATGCATGATAAAGGAGTTGTTAATGTAGATGATGAAGTTACCTGCAAGATTTAAACGAAAGAAAGGCTTCAGTGTTCTGCATCCAATGGGATGGGATGCATTATGGTCGTCTTCTGAACAATATGTCATTCAGGTGTGTTATATTTCTCAACGAAATGTCGTTAGCGCCTATATAACACTTGAAGTTAGAAGCTCATAATTTGGAATCTTAAGAAGTATGTTATCCATGTAAATATGTGAATATTTATACATTTTTTGGTTTTGCAGTATACACACAGTGTAGCATTAAAAATGGGATCTGGTGACTGGTTGAAGAATTTTATCAGCTTAAATAAAGCTAGGAAACAAAAAATAAATAAAACTAAGGTATGCAATTTATGGTTTTACCTACTTTGTCCATTCATTTTACTTATACATTTCTGGACTTAGAACTTTTAGCGTCTCTCAAATTTAAGTGTGTATTTTTCATTGGCTCTCGGCCATAATATATATTTTCAAACACTACAATTTTTCAGGATTTGTCATTAATGGAAACAAAATGGATATATTGTAAAACCCCGTTTTACAAAGAAACCAACAAATTTTGTTTATAATGCTAATGAGCATCGTACGGCTGTTGGTCTGCTTAATTGAAGAATATTGGCAGCAACAAGGATTCAAAACCGCATTCAGGCGTTTAAGGTTACATGAAAATTCAGTGGAATTCTGTTATAAGTTTTAACAAATTTTTCTCGGATAGAGATCCTAATGTTTGTCTCTCAAGTTTGGTAATGTTGAACCAATAGAATAAAAATAAACATAATAGTGGGGACACTTTCAAATATAAAAATAATAAATAACAATTAATTCGCCCTTCACTAAATATTAAATGAGAGAACTTGAGAGAAATGAACATGAGGTGATCTCATTCCATTTTATCTCATTTGATTTAATGTTCAGTTAGCAGACGTATTTGAGTGTAGCGAAGTAGATGTCTATAATACCTTTTAGCGGGAATCTTTACATGATATAATAGGGCTTTGGTCAAGTCTGCTGCTATGTTCAATGTTTTTCTTCTTTTTCTGAAAGATAGGCCTCTTATAATTTTATGACTGTATGTTTGGATGATTTGTGCTGATGTTTGACTTTTTTGTGTGATTTTTTAAGGCAAGAAAATTCTTTTGCATTTCAAAATGTACTGCAGATGGTTATGAAAGGAGATTATGGCAAAAGGCAAACCTCAAATACATTAGCAAATCTTCAGTCATGGATCAAGATACAAACACAGATAAGAACTCGCAGGCTTGCTATGGTGGAAGAAAGCGGGATCAAGCAGAAAAAGCGTGAGAATCAATTGAGGCATGATGCTAAAGTCCGTGATCTAGTGGTAATTCAATTTCTGACTTACAATAAAGTCAAGTTTTTCACATGCTCATTAATTTGATTGAGCAAGCATAAAAATATTTGAAAAAGGAGAACATTCAAACTTTTTGTATTTTTAAAGAATATTGAAAATTTAACTTTATTTGTTATTCGGAATCAATAAAGACGGTAAAACTTTAATAAGTTAAACCATAGGGATAATTGATTATACTCTGTTAATCAAGTCAAGATTTGCAATGTCTCAGTACATTTTTCATTGTATCAGGTTCAGGAAAAAGCCTAACTGATTAATTTGTGAATTTAAGCGGCCCACGTTAAGTACAAAACAAAGATAGAATTACCATTTGATTAGTAGGATAAATTAACCTCCAAATATAGTTCCACCGACTTTCAAGAGCTAGCATATCCACATGCTACTATGACCGCTTTGCCGAGATATTTTTCCCATTAACTTGCTCCTTATTTTTTCCCGTTAACTTTCAAGAGTTAGCATACAATAATTATACTACTTATGTTTCTCCAAAATTATATTTTCTTGCAATTTAATCAAGGTTTTATTTTTAGATTAATATCGATAAAGAGTGTAGGTGTAGGTAATTGGCAAGTGAGGGTTACAGGGGTTTGCACAGTGAGTGTGTGAGAGGCAGGAGGGATGATGCCTCATTGATGTGGATTTGAGTGATAGGTAATGTAATGGTGAGGACTACGGGTAGTCTAAGTGATACTAAAATAGTAAACCAGGGAACTTGCCATCAAAATTTATGGAACGAGCCTTTTGGAAAGTTTGGAGGTATAAAATGACGGCCTTCACACTTTCCCCTTTCTCGATCCCAACTGCATAAACATAACTGTAGGCACCCACCTAATTTATGTATAATATCGCGGATATAAGAAAGAGGCGTTGTGTTCTATAGTAGCAGATTAGGATTTTTTTTTCCCATCTCCTTTGTAGTTTTAGCTCAATAACTATGTTTTTTTTAACATTTAGGCGTTTATATTTTCCCCTACATAATTGCAGGTTTCTGAACAGGCAATAAGTGAAAAACAGACAATGGCACTTGCCGTTGCGATGACGATTGATCCTTGAAGGCGGCAAATGCAATTGTTGAGCTTACTAGGTGTGACAGTGTTTTGATTGATATGCTTTATATTTCTAGGTATGACCATAGTATTTGACACACTGTTTTTGTGGTTTTCTCAGCGACATGTATATATTCATCTCCTGTCAACGGTTGCGGTCGTGGCTGCATTTTGTTGGTAAGATCACCGAAACCATCACAGTGAACAAAGAGAAGTTGTTCAACAATGAATTCAACATTGGTCTGAGGCAAAGGAGGACAAATAGGCAGGTTAGTTTTCGCGTATAATTCAAAACTTATACAAATGATGCTGCACTTGCTATTTCCAGAAAGCACAACACATTTTTATATACTGTGGTGTGTTTAAGATGTAATCATTCTATATTTCGCTTATTGTAAGTGCAATCTCCTTAACACGTTAGAATGCACTTGACAACACCGCCAGGTGAGAGATATGCAAACCCCCAAGTGGGAACTTCTGATATTATAAAGAAGACTGACCAATGTTGATAAAGTAAGTTTAATCTAGACTAGGAGATAATACTATACAAATATGTCAACTAATATAATATACCCTTTTGAAGGGTGAATGTTCATGGAAAGACACAATATAAGAGCCTCCGGGCACACATTCTGGTTTTCTAGACTTCTATAATTAACAAAAAAGCAAATTGAATGTCAAAAAGTTCATTAACCTTTAATCATTGCAAGCTGGGCTTGATTAAAGGGTTTGGTCAAGAAAAGTTTAAAAATTGAAGGTATATGGGCGGGGTTGGGTAAACAGGTCACTTAGGGCTCGGGTAGATAGCGTATTAAAGTGCATGTGAGGAAGGGTTTACCAGTAAATAGCTTTTTGTCTTTCTTCTAGCTTTTTTATAAACAACTAACGTTGTAAACATGATTCGAAAACTATATTCTTGAAAAAATTATCCAATTTTTTTAAAAAGTTTAACAAGTTGTACGCATAACGAATTACACTTTGACCCATTTGACACATTTACTTTTTGGCCTAATTTTTTTCTACATAAAATTAAGCAGGGTTACATGTGAATAGAGTTTATGTTGAAGGGTGCTTCTTATAGGAAGTATAAGCTGCCTTATATAATAGGATACATGATACCCATTACACGATGAGCATTTCAATAAGCAATTCTAAACACTTACTGAATTTGTTATCCATAACAAAATATGTTGCACATACAATTTGATTTTGTAAAACTTTTAGTATTTTTGCATTAACAATATATAACCATTACGTGTGCTCTTATATATGTATAAAATGGGCTGAAAGCAATAGGTGGGGGACCAAATGTAGTAGCAGATGTAGCAGCAAGCGAATAGAACAATGCAAAGGTTATCGTTCACAATGGAGCTTTTAAAGAACCAATGAACAAAGGCGCATTTACTTATATAGTTCCTCACCTTGCAACAACCATGAAAGTAGTCAAAAAGAGGGCGCATGGTACATAATACGACACGTTAAAACTTCAACCAAGGATGCCTAAAGTATAGAACAAAAACCATAGCAGACTCTAACGTTCCAGGCTTCCAATTAATAGTTTCATTTTTGAAAGACTTAGATGCGACTTTGTTTGTACTTTGTATTCAAAAGTTATATAAATAAATGTTTTGATGCAATAGAGATAACTTTTTCTTACGGTGCTATCACCTTCTCTGTTTAAATCGAGTTTAACTGTGTAAATTTTTGTTGTGCAATGGTTTTCTAACTCTAAATTCTGTCCAACATAAATTAACTTAAAACGGAGCGCGGATTAAAAACCTAGTTTCAATTATTTTGCAAAAAGTGTGTACCTTGATTTTGACACATTTTCGTTGTGCTATTAACAATAGAGACATGTAAAATTACAACGATCTTACGATATAATTGAATCGCACAGTTACATTGTAACCGTATATGCTCACTGTGAACTCGTGGATGGTGATAGGTTGCTTAGGATAGAGGTACACCGCGATGCATGGAGAGAAAATATTGTGGAAGGGTTTTTTTTTTAATGAAAGATGTATAATGAATCGAACCAAAGCAGCGTTTTATGTATCTAAAATTTTCAACTTGGTACAAAACGAATAAACATTAGCCAAGAAGTACATGTACATTTTATGTTTTTCATGCACATGATGATAAAAGCACGAATTTTTTAAGATTATAGCCAAATAAGGAAATATTCATCCTTTAAATTCTTTATACACTTATATTAAAAAACCAACTAATTTGAATATTATCTAATAAGTAAAGTTTCAAAATCTCTTTTGTCAAATGTGGTTTTCCTCTATTACTATAAAAGATCCATTACAAATGTGTTTTGTAGAAAAAAGTTGTTATTTAAAAAATTAATAAAAGAATTAAACTTTTTAAACAGATTTTGATTTCTCTTTCGAATAGAGAAACGTTCAACATAGATCACAAATGATCTAAAGATCAATTGGACAAATCATGCCCACGCATTTTATCATCAAATAAAAAAAACTGATTTCATCCTTATTTTAAAAAATTAAATGTCTCACAAATCGTTACTCGTTACGCGAAATGAATCATACTATTACGATGATAATTAAATTATTATTCTATAAAGTGACAATTCTATATACTTTCAACGAAGTTTTTTTTTCCGACTTTATTCTAACGAGTGTTAAAATTTCCAACCTGAAAAATCATATGTGATTTCTAAAATCATAGTTGATTTGTAATTTTAAAAATCATATATTCATTTAAGAAGGTCGATATGATTTAATATCACAGTTGATTTGTGAAATTACATTAATTTTAAACTACAAAAAATCACTTTTATTATAAAATTTGTGAAATCACGTGTGATTTAAAAACAACACCACATAATTTTATAAAATCACATGTTTTATAGCGGAAATTTGAACACTAAAAAAAGAAGCTAGAAAAATATTTCGTCGAAAGTATATCAAAGTGCCGTCTACTGAAAGATAAAAGAATTTTCATCAGGATTGTCTATTTTTTTGTCACTTGACGATTTACTATTTGCAAGATACTTTATTACAAGAGTAGATGGAAAACGGATTTTTTTTTGTTTTAATGAAGAAATAATTATCGAAATTTACCAATTCGATATTTAAAAAAAGTTTATGATATATGTTGATCTTACCTCCTTTGAAATAAGCCTATTTAAGCGCGATTTATGAATTCATAATTTTGTACAAAACTTTACAAACCAATTTAAGCACGATTTATATATTCATTACTTTGTACAAAACTTTACAAAACTAGTGTGTTTTCTCCAACCAAATGCACCCGTTTAATTATGGTTAATTATATAATCATAATTATGAAATATGAAAATAACTTGAAATTACCATTGAACTCAAAAGTTTGCGTTCATGATTACGTTAGTTAGTATAATTATGTTTACTTGTTAAGACGTAATTATAAAGTCCTTGAATTAATCAATGACTAACATAAAGTATGTAGTAACATTGTTATGTCTTCTTGTTAACACATAAACATAAGGTCCTTGAATAATTCAACGACATATAATGTATACTTGACATGTTTTGTTTTCTTGTAAACACATGATCAAAGAATTCTTGAACTGTTATGTCTTCTTGTGAACACATGAACATGGAGTTAATGTACTTATTCAAGAAATATACATTATAGCATGCACTTGGTTTTTAAATACTGTGTTTTTAAATTTGGCTTAACCCAATTGGTGAGTATTTGATCCAAAGAGAATTAAGTTATCTAGGGAATTCTGATGGAGTCTCACAATTCCAATACTCATAGAATACCACACTATTAGGGTATGTCTAAATGTGTTGAAACAAACTATATTCATATAGTTTGATTTCTGATAACTTTAAAATTGCTCTACCTCCAAAATCTATCAAGGTTAGAAATTTGCGTGTGTCATGGATACACTCAATATAGTTCCAACCAAGAAGGTATTCAAGACATTATCTATTTTATGGATTGGGATGAATCCCATTATGTCTTGATTAAAGTTCTGAAATTTGTTAATATCTTATGAAACGTATTATTAACAAGCTAGAGATGAGAACTGTAAAATGTATTTTGTTGTCCCGATTAAGAACAATTCATTGTTGCTTAAATACTTTGTATTTAGAGAATTATCTCTTCTTACAAAAGTAAGTGGGAGCATCTATAGATCTTGAAGATATTCAAGAACAAAATACATAACCTTCTGAATTCACTTGTTGATGTCATACTAAGGTTAAAACATGAAAATGTCAAACCAAAGTATAATGTAACTCTCATTCATAAATCCATAAGGATGCCTCATCAATGGAGTGATATTTTAATATCAATGCTGGGGAATATAAGTTAAAGGGTAATAATAAACCTGCTAACTAATAAGATGGATTATCACATCTTGGATCTGATAAATATCTTAGAACTATGAATGATAAGATGTAGTCCTTAAAAGACAATCAATGTTTTGAGATTGATTGATCTTTCATCAAACAGTAAAATGTGAGGTGAGAATGAGTTTCTTTTAAAGAAAGGCTCATAAGGACAAGATTGTATACATATTAATGCCTGACTGAAGACAAGAGTTTTTAATCTTACTCAAGCAATTGACTATGATTAAATCTTTCTTTTCTACACGCATTAATTATATAAAGATAACTAATTGTCATACAAGTTTCTTGAATCTGACATATAGCGAATTAAGGATCATAACTCTTTCCTTGATGATTACCTTGCGAGGACGATGTGTAATCAAAAGGGGGTTATGAGTCTATATTTGTAATATGACAATTAAGTTTTATAACTCTTTTCTTTATGATTACTTTTTGCGAGGACGGTGTGTAATCAAAAGGTGTTATGAGTTTAAAATAATCTTTATAAAGTATACAAGATAATAGAATCCAAGTGTGGATTGAATCATGCATCTAAGATCTGAGATCTTAAGTTTAATCACAATATGGTTTCTGATTAAATTAAGATAACTCCTAAGTACCACCTGACATCAAGTAGGAGCACTATGTTTTTCCTCAAATTCATATGTTGTGTAACATATTGAAGGTATCATTCCATCTAAGATAGATGTTAATCCTTGAGGTTGGAATGAAACTTCACTTGAGAATTTAGGAAATAAAACAAACGCATATAGAATAAATGTTTAATGTAATAAACATATGCGGAAATTAAGTCCACCACAATGCAATACATCATTGAAACAAGTCTTAAATGATATATTTTACTTGAAATAATTTATTGCATGGATGAAAACCTTGTGTTTTTAACGAAGGATTCATCATGTATATCTTATATTGTGTATGAGACTGGTTGTTACTTTTGCGCAAGAGCAAGATGGGCTAACAACAACAGTATCTAATTGAGAGTGTTTAGATGATTGTTAAAATAAATGTTTACGAATTATATAAGGCATAGTGTTGTTTGTGTACACATGATGCTAGAGAATAATCAATTCTAGTTTAAGTAGGATTTCATCATTTATGATAAATCTGCTAACTAGATATGCTCAGCTAAGAGCATTGTTGCAATACACATTAAAGAATGAGAATACTTTACATTTTAAGAAACTATAAAGATGACTGTCTCAGATAGGTATGTTGCTGACATTAAATACCTCATAAAAGGTACTGTCACATTTTCATACTATGATTCTTGCAATAGTATGCAAATATACATACGACACTCATCATGGCATTCAAATTCTTCACAATTTGTGAATTTGAAACAAGTATTCGGAAAGTTTACTCAGATAACTATTTAGCTGTCTTGGAGAGAAAAAGTTGAGAATGTTGAATACATTGGACTTCAACTTGCTAATTAGTTTCATGCATATCTGTTTTAGTATTATGGATAATAGGGATGGTAAGACAATTTTTACTTTCTGATGAATGAAGATACGTGGTATTTGTTATTCATACATATAATAATTGTTATCCTATATTTGCATGTTTAATCCATGAATGATATTTCATTCTAAATTTTGTCCATTGCCGGTTAACAGTATGGGAGTATTGTTACATAAGGTAAATGTGAGTGTTGGTTATATTCTTTGAATATATGGATAGTTCCCGCCAAACTCATATGTTATTCACAAGGGATGCATATTGGACACCCCAACCTTCAAAAATTACTTTATGGATCCGTTGTCATAAGTAAAATTTTAAAAAATGGTTAGTTAAGTCATCCTTAGACTTGAGAATACAAACAAGTTCTGGTATGTGTGGATATCACTTTTTAATTCTATGTCAAACGCTGTCCTGAATAAGGTAGTTATAAAGACTATTATTGGAAGTGATGTGAAGCAGCATTCACAACACTTGTATTCAACAAAGAATTTGTTCCTCCACTTGATGTGCAGTATGATACCATTGGCGCCTCTCCAGAATTAATCAGATAATTGCATGGTCGTGTCCAAAGGGTAGTTCAAGATGATCCTTGATTACATTTGGTATATCTGCATTAAGTTCTATAACGAGAATCTAAATGGTTAAACTATATGGAATGAGTTAGGATCCATATCCATGGTTTAACGGTATTTGAACAAAGGGATGATTATAGCAAGAGATACATAACCATGCTACTGAGAATGTTTATGAAACTTGATCTCAGACATTTCTAGTTTTAAAAACGAATGTGAGTGTTGCTAGACGTTTCCGTCGTTAGTATATGGGTTGTCTGCTACTCCAACTCCCAAGTGGGAGCTGTTGGATTATGGTAGTTGGATACGCACAAATACGGCTAGAAATGTGTGAGCCTGTTGGGGGTACACATGTTAAACACTTAGAGTACACTTTATGCTTCACGAATCGTTTCTTATATATAGACACAAGACCAAAACCGATAACAAGACCTAGGCTTTCCTAAGGTGAGGTGGCCGGCTATTGGAAGATCTAGAGGGTGCCTAGATCATCCTTGAGATAAGAATTGGAGAAGAGTTCTGGATAAGACTAAAAAGGAAGTCTTTTATTCTTATCATAAGTAGGCTAGAGGGTATATATACTACCCTCATCCTAAGCTTATATTACACTACACAACAACAACAAAACTACAGAAACTTCTTCTCTTCCCTCCAATTAATCAGACGAAGCTAAAACCAATTAGGTTTTACATTCTGATTTATGGGCCCCCTTTTAAACTTGCAATATCAATCTCGGTAATCCTTTTTGTTAGGTTTTTCGAGGTTACATGGTTCCCACATTTGTTCCAGCAAGTTTATAGGATTGGTTTAACAGGTTCTCAAGTGTGACAACTGAAAGAAACGGGTTTAGAGTTTGTTTGGTGAATTTCGGTGGTACTGTAGCACCGAATTCGGTGCAACTCTTGTTCTAGCAATCTGATTTACGGTACAGGAGGTTTAGGGACTTTTGGCGATCGATTTCAGTTGTTAGTTGGTTAACAAAGGTTGTTAGGGTTATATGTGAAGTAGGCTGGCATTCCGGGTGTACTCGTTGGACGTGTTTGTGTGAGCACTCGTAGAGGCGGAAATTTATCCACTAGTTTCAAAAGGGTTCTAGTTCTTGGTTTCTTATATTTGCAGTTGACTACAAGGGTTAGTATTCTATATTCCTTTTTGTTTATTTATTGTGTGTTAATCATATGAACCAAACTAGATCCATATCCGCTGCGTACTCGTGGTTGTTAATGATTAACAGTTTATTCAAATCCCAACAGAGTATATCAAAGTAACTAACCTTGCCAGATTATATAGTAAGCCATCCAATCCAAGCATATACGATAGGTTAGGATAACTATAATCATCACATGCTACAACAATAGAAAGAGCCCGTATCATCCTGAATGTAAAACAAACATGGGTGTTTCACTTTGATAAAAACTTCTAGTGCATCTTTCAACTTAGAAAGCAAAATTATTGACATTCCAACAAACCTTACTAAATATTTATTCATACCCGACAATCATACCTCACGAATAAACAATAAATTACAGAACTTTGTATCAAAACTCACGATTAAACTTATTAAGTATTTACGGTCTGATTCTTGGTGTTTACGAAACTGCAAAAATTAATCACTAAAGGAGACTTACTTACCAGACTAACATCAAGATATAGGCCGTAATATATAAATTATTTGAACAATACAACATATATAGTAGCTTGAAGCTCTACTAACCAACCAAGAATACAACACTGGTTCACCACTGGATCACCTAGTTTTGTACAACAAACCACTCTATCAGATTTTGCAAATAATTAAAACTACCCATTAACATGTTTAAACATGTTAGTCGGTGATTTCAATTATTTTGCAAAAAGTGTGTACCTTGATTTTGACACATTTTCGTTGTGCTATTAACAATAGAGACATGTTGTAACACCCCCAAAATTTACAACAACGCAGCGGAATACCACATGGGGTGCTACTTCATAATACACAGCAATAGATACAAGAGAACGACCTCTAGGTGTCGTTTTATAGCTAGTAACAGGACAAATTAGATATTGGTCATTATGTGAAAATGAGTATAGCAAGCTTACGTTTATGTTTAGTAGCGCAATTTACTCACTAAGCATTATTCTTATGTTGCTATGTTTACCTTTTAATATAGGTGATTAATGAATAAATGAAATGATTTGGGGCATGTAGCGGGTCAAACGATGAAGCTCGTGAGTTAGAGTAACGAGCTCCTCTTTGCCTAATATTGGTCATCAATTTGGAATGCTCCCAAAAGTGCATTTTGAAATAGTAATGATTATAGAGTTAGGTGATAAAGTGTTTAAATGCTTTGAACAATAAATAGTGTTTGGCTTAAGTGGGTCAAAACCCACCTTCTATGAATTCTGGCTTTCACGCTTTGTACATGTATGATTTGATTAAGAATATTTTAGTTATATTTTGATAGGGCTGTAAACGAACCGGACGAACACGAACGAATCCTTGTTCATGTTCGTTTGTTTGATTTTAGCCGGACATATAAACGAGCACGATCACTTAGACAAACAAATTTTTTTGTTCATGTTCGTTTATTAAGAAATATGGTTGTTCATGTTCGTTCATTAAGACACTAAACGGACATAAACGAACGAACATACACGATCAAATGTAAATAAACATAGAATTTACATAAATATATATGATCATAAACGAACGAATAATCAGACGTTCACGAACATAAATGAACGAACATGACTTTTGTTCTTGTTCGTTAATCAACTAAACGAACGTAAAATGTTGTTCATGTTTGTTCATTTAATAAATAAACGAACATAAATGAACTTTTCATCGAATGGTTCATGAAATGTTCATTGAACGTTTAGCTCGTTTTCAGCCTTATATTGTGAGATCCAAGCTTAATTTTTCAAGTGCAAGTTTTTCGGAAAACAATATCAAACGGGTCAAAAGTGTTAGGAATAAAAAATGTGGCGTCATTTAAGGGAATTACACTAGTTTATTAATAGCCTATAACACAAGGACTAGAAGTGTAATCATGTAATAGTTAGATTGAGTAAGGGCTATATAAACCCCTATAAACTTCCTTTGAGAGGTGAAGCTCAAATTTGTAATTCCTCATTGATTTTATTCCTTAACAAAACACCTTTTTCACTCTTTACACTTTCTCTCTCTAGAAATAGCTAATTTACCTTATGAGCTTCTCGGACCTCTCGATCTAGTGAATCTTAATTTCTAACAAGTGGTATCAGAGCTGCAAAGGTGATTCGTGATGTTTTGTGTTTATTTCGTTCAAACTTGTGCTTATTCCGTTAACATATTTGTTACGATTGAGACGATTTCGGTATGAAACAAAGAATATAGATCAAGTTCGGTGCTTTAACAGCTTCTACTAATCGATTTAGGTGATTATTCAAGTTCTTTTTGGGAGGAAGTTTGAATATTACGTGATTTCGATTAATTTCGGTATTTCATTGTTACGAATTCGGAAGAAAAACGAGTACATTGATAGATTTCAGGAATTGGTAAGAGTATTCGGAAAATAAGCGGTTATTTTTCCAAATTCGGAATTGGATTTGTGAATTCGGAATAAAAACAGTTATTTTTACGAATTTGGAAGTTTCAAAAGTTAGATATTCGAAAGTTGGTTTTCGGAATTTATGGTTTCGGAAAATATACGATTATAATTCCTCATTCTTAAATTTCGGAAATTTGAGAATTCAGAATTTGGCAAATTCGGTATTTTTGTGAATTTGAAAATTTTGAATTCGGAACATTTGTGAATTCTAAACTTTTGAGAATTCGGTACTTTTGTGGATTCAGTAATTGTTCATGAATTCGGATTTTGGAGAATTGGATTTCATAGGCTGAATTCAAAGAACAGTTATCCTGAACTCAAATCGCTTATAGAAAACCCTAGTTCGATCCGTGGAACTAAGGTTTCAGTTTAACTTGGTAATCAAATGAATAACAACTCACAAAAACACAAACATCACTTATCGCTTAAACCGTTCAAAAGGCTAGTTTTGGGATTTACTGCTAGAGATGTCTACGGGGATAATTTTTTATCACATATTTGAAGTTGAAGTTGAATTTCACGGATGCATGGTCTTATTATATTTTAAAAGTCGAGTTTGGTTGGATGATGAATTTAAAGATAACTTGTTCGAGCTTATAACCAGTGTTGCTTAAGACCTGACAAATATAGCAATGTGTGATCTACTAGCGTAGAAGTTGGTGCTCAATGCGCACATATGCTATCACTCGAAGGAGTTACGTTGTAGTGATCAGTGTCTCACATTGTTGAGGATTTGTAAAGGGACTTAGATATACTTATACTTAAAAGAATTACAATTATAGTATTGAGTATAAGTTTGTCGTCACCGTGGAGCGTATAAGACACAAGACACAAGTTTGAGTTATTCTACTTCAACATCAAGTTTGTAATACCGAGTTTTCTCCATAAGTGGTCATTACAGATAGCCGACAAAATTGATAAGAGGTTGGAACTGAAATAGTCAGAGGGGAAAAGAGTAGAGATTTTTTTATCGACAGTCGATTATCACACGATGGTTTTGAGCTTAACTGAACTTATCCTACTTCAAATATATGATCGTATTATCGAGTATCCGGGGAATAAAGGGTTCAAGCATCATACTCTTTTTTGTTTTCTTTGGACATTTCTCCCTTGGTTGAATATTTTGATAGTTTGCAACAATTAGAGGGAAGAAATGTGTACATCCGGGACTTTGTTGACTTGGGTGTATACAACATCCGGGACTTAATTGACTTTGATGTTATAGTTTCAACCTCTACGGGTTGTTTTGTGTGAAGTATGTAGAACATCTTGCTGATTTCTTGCATGTTCCTTGAACGGATTTTGTATGCTTATCCTCAATGAAGAAGTCAGATTGTTGCTTATGATGTTTCCTCATCTTCTACAAATTCGTGCAAAAATGCGTGCTTAACTGCTATACTTAAAGATAATGTCGACTACATCAAAGTTCAGATCTACTTCATACGGATTGTCAGTTTGAGGGAAACTATTTATAGAAACTATCGATAAAAAAAGAAATATGAAGAAAGCTAGCATGAAGACATGCATTATGAACTGGGAGGAAGTTAATAATCCATGTTTATACATACTACCCGTATATTTCTAACAAGTGAAGAAAAGATCCAAGCTGTATACATGTTGAAGACAAAAGAAATTGTAGACATCTCCAACTGTGGCAAAGAACTTTGGAATCCTATTACTTTTATTTTGTACTTGTATGATACCATTGTATGTAATCCCGTATGCCACCACATTAGAGGAATATTGTTAGGAATAAAAAATATGGTGTCATTTACGAGAATTACACTAGTTTATTAATAGTCTAAAACACACGGACTAGAAGTGTAATTATGAAATAGTTAGCTTGTGTAAGGGCTATATAAACCCTTTTAAACTTTATTAGAGGGGTGAATCTAAAATTTGTAATTTCTCATTCATTTTATTCATTAAATAACACACTTTTTTCCGCTCTTTACACTTTTTCTCTCTAAAAATAGCCTAATCACTTTATGAGCTTCGGCGACCTCTCGATCTCAAACAAAAAATAAACGAGTGGCAAAACACTAAATACAGTAACAAGAGTATGGGCGTTTCAATATTCAAGTTCCCAGAATTATCTTTACAACATTAGTGTTTATCATGTGATCACTAGACGGGTACTCGCACAATGCGGCGACGGGTACCCGATAATTAAATATTGTGGCGAGCAAACGTTGTTTACTTATATGTAACCACTATGCATTTATTGTCATGTAACCACTATGCATTCATGGAGGAGGTTATGAGATTAATTGGCCGATTAATGCTCATAACTCCTTTTGACCATGAGTTACAAACTCTTTTAAATGAGCTATTATTAACACATGCTAGTTAAAAAACGGAAAAAGATCCTCTAAAGTTATGGTCAAACATGATTAACAATGTTAAGTTTATTGTGAGTGAAAATAAATAAGTGGACCCATGATTTTTATTAAAAGAAAAAGTTTTATACAATTAACTAATTTGTGATTGGTGAACATGATGTATCATGTTTGACTCAACTTTAGAGGATTTTAATCCTTAAAAAACATATACATTAAATCTGGTGTGAATTTAAAAATGTGTATGGTGGACATTGACTAATGGCTTTATATCTTTCCCAAACAAAAAAATGTTTTTTGTCCCTTAAAAATTTTAAGACTTCTAAAATATAATAACACGGGTACCCGCCGCTGCAACGGCGGCGGGTACCCTGTGACTATATTTTGCGGAGAGCAATTGTTATTCGGTTAAACGTTTTTTTAACAACAACTGTACAAATGAATGATAATTTAAATTAAAATAACTTTAAGCAATAACAATGCAAAATATTTCATATCCAAATAAACATAAGATCAAACGAAAGAAAGGAACACATAAGTAGCATCTTTGAAACATAAGTTAAAATAGACCAGTTCTCGCGCGTTGCGGCGACGAGTTCTTGTATAATTAAATCTTTCGGTGAGGGGATAGGCGAGGTTCAAGGACCAGAAGAACCTTGGATGACTAAATCTATTGTGTGTGAAGTATGATTAGTTTGTGTTGTAACTTTTTTATTCTTTCATAAAAAATGAATTTTTTTATATTAAGATTTCATGACTGACATTTTAATGTATATTAATAACCTTTATAAGTTTTATATGTTAAAAATATTTATTTGATCATTAATACGACAATTACGACTTTTGATGTTACAGGTATTGATTAAGTTTTAAAATCCTTCCATAATAAGAAATGTTTTTTACTTAAAAAGTTTAAGACTTCTAAAATTAGAATAAATTAAATGCTTTATAAAGTAGTAGAGATAGATGTAATTAACTTATTAATAGTAAGCAAGCAAAACTTTTTTTTATATAAAACATTTATCAAAGTAAATGCCAAACATGCCTTAAATTGCTTTGGCAAAAGTCAGAAACACCCCCTCAACTTTATACAAACTTTGAAATAACCCTTAAATTGTATACGCTTTATAGTTTAACATCCTTTTAAGTTTGTAATATTGCACTTTAACCCCTACATATTTATATTTTTACTCATTCCTTTATATTTCAACTCCCCTTAAAGTTTAAAAATATACCAAATTAACCTTAAACCATAAACTCTATATTTTCGACATCCATAAACTTGTTAAGCTCTATATATTTTTACTCATTGTTTTATGATTCTCTTATATTTTAACATTATTTAAAGTTTAGAAGTATAACAAGCTACTCATTATATCAATGTTTTCCTTTTATTGTTAACAACCATCATCGAATATACATTACTAAATTCATATATGTTTTTGTTGTACTTACAAAATTATTGTTTTTGCTCCCGCTGCAGTGAGCGGGTAACAACTATCTTGATAAATACTAACACACGTAGGAGACCTTATTTATATTAGTTTGTTGGGTACTTGGTATTCATATTACTCTTATAGTTACTGAATGATAAAACAACAAAACAAGGGTTGGGGGACTTCCATTAAAAAGGAATCAGAAGATGACATTTTCTGTTACATGTCACACTTCAGTACTTGAGAGGAGAAGAAAGATAATCTTACAAGAGTATACAAAAGAATATACATATATCATTCGTCTTAATACAAGTATAACATATTAATTTGTTCAAAATCTTTCATAGAACTAGCACCAATTGGCGGTGGATTGTCAAAAACAGAATAAATTAAAAAGCCACAAAGCATGGTTAATGAGGTATATACTTTTAATTAAAAAGAAAAGAGTGTGAATAATATAAAACCGCATATTTAAGATATACTTATAGCATGGATGTGTCTTCTTTTTAATTCTCACACTCATTTCAGACAGTGGTAATAAGAGGGTAAGACGTGTCTTCCCCTTATACCACATGTCCTTCTTATTACACACACCCCCGTTAGACGCATCTTTGGTCACAAAGATAGAGAAGTCCGTCTTTCCTAAGACCAAGTCAATGAAGAAATAAAAGGGAGTTGTGTGTGTGATGTTGGTTTTTGTGGGTATATTTGTGTTTAAGTGATGTATGATTACTTATATAGTTGGTTGTCTTATTATACTATGTTGGTGGTGATGTTGTAAGCTTAATTCATGAAACTGACCTAGGAAAGTTTGTTATTCGTGCTCGAGTCAAGATCAAAGATTATTTAATGAGCTTAAATAAATTATGAATTGTTAGATTCGCTAACTAAAATTAGTTATGCGTATGTGTATGTGTATTTATGTATCCTTATATGTCTCTTGTAAATATTTGTGTGTATCATATGTAAGAATGTATGTATATGTTTGTCTGTTTAAATGCTCATACGAGAAACATTATATGTGTATGTGAAAACACGTTTATATCCACATGAAATGGATTATAATCATTAAACCATAATCATTAATCTACCAATTAGTTAACACTTAACATGATTTATAAAAGTGTAAGAGTCAGTTAAATCATAACTAAACTCAGAATAAGAGTTTCACAAGAATGTTACCAACAATAATCTTTGTGTTTCATCGTCAAATAGATTCGAGATGATAACGTTGTTTATGTTCTATAGCCTGTTTTGTCACCATCAATCAAAATTGACATATATCCAAGATTAAATAATTAATAAACAAAATAGCTAATCCTTTAAATAATCTTTGGGTCGACACCCGTACTTACCAATCACTACACTATACATGATAAGGTACACTGCTCTTTAGTGCGTAGGAATAGTTGAGGTAGTTAGGGTTTTATAAATGTAAAACCCGACGTAGTTTTATTTAAAAGAAATTACGCATCACTGTAAAAAAAGAGGAACTACGTGTGTTGGATTATGGTAGTTGGATGCGCACACATACGACTAGAAGTGTGTGAGCCTATTGGGGGCACACACGTTAAAACATTTAGAGTACGTTTGTAAATTCACATACGTTTCTATGTAAACCGTTCGAACCTTAAACGACTAGACAAGAATCTTAATGTGTCCTAACAAGCTAGCCAGCTATTAGGAAGGTTCTAAGGGTTGTCTAGGTTCATTGGATCTTGTGGATAAAGAGAAGGAAGTTGGTGATAAGTTTTGGTGTTATGATAAGACTAAAACTCATGGTCTTTTAGTCTTATCATGAGTAGATATATGGGACTATAAAATCTCCCTTTCCTAGCTCATTTTGGACGACGGAAAAATAAAAAACAGATCACAACACACATTGAAAGGACACTCGTCCCACACATATTACATACGACACTGTTATTAAATCACTTTGCACCACCAGTTGCATGCAAATGTCACTAAGCTATTAAATAAATCCTAATGGGTTTTATTTTATTCCTAGTGTTTCGAATAACAGTAAACAATTGATATTGTTGCATGAATATTGTATTATCATGTATGCATGTATGAGTTGCATGCATACAGTATATATATAATTCCATCCACCAATTATAAATTGTTCCTTCTCTTGTTTCAGTACAAAACACACTCTATTTAGAGTTTCGGTTTTCGGTTCAAGAAACAAAACATACACTTGATGTTTGAGACGTGAAGCAACAACTAGCATTGTGACGTGCTTGTTAGACGTGTTTGTGTGAGCACTCGTAGAGGTGACAATTTAGTCACTAGTTTCATATACTCGGTTTCGTAGATTTGCTGGTGACTACAAAGGTTAGTATTCTATTTACTTTTCATGTCTCTTGTTATGTTTAATGTATGTTAATTATATATGCTAGACTAGATCTATCCGCTACATACTCGTAAGAGTTAATGGTTAACTTGATTGTTAAATTCCAACAGTGGCATCACGAGCCAACTTGTTTAGTATTTATGAATTACATATGATTTAAACACGCTAGGGCTGCATGTAATTGGTTTATTTATTGTTTTATTGGAAAATTATGGCAACGACATGCAATCCTTGCCATGAGTAATAAAAAAAACACTTAGAATCAACACAAATGTAAATTGATAAAAATAAGAATAGATCAAAATTAAATGTTAATTAAGCTGCCATGATGACTCTATTCTTGTTTTATCTCGGCTATAAGACTCACGCAATCATGTTATATGATGTATGTGGCGATCTAGGCACTTTAGCAGAAAACCTAGTGAGAGTCTTATGGTTCTCCAATTGGGGAAGACTATTTTGAGAACTCGAGGCATTATGTGATTTATTGCTTTCATTATAAGAGTTTGTTCCTTAATTTTAATCCATTGTTTAGTCTATTTTAATTGCTTATATGTGATATGCCATGTGATGAATCTATATTTGCATATCAGACTTTATGAAACTCTTGAAAATGGACTTACAACTTATAAAGTAACTTGGATTAAAAACATGTCTAGTATAATACACGTAATTATACTCCTTGTGACCAGTTATGTGTTATTTGTGAAACCGGGGTTTTTGGACAAATTTAATACGAACATTAAAACTATGAAATTTGATTTCTGGTGAACTTTTAGTTTTTATGTGCGCAATATGGGTTGATGGAGTTTCATTATTAATTTTAATGCCCCGTGGCGTTTTTGTTAAAAAGGATTTGATCTGAAAGGTTAATAAAATTAATTAGACGAGATTTAGGTTGTATGCAACACTTTATATAAAACTATGATATATTAATTGTTATTGTTTTAGTTTTTGTTATTGTTAATAAGGATCCATGATAATATCATGCAAATTTTCAATTGGATTGATAGTGTTATGATTTTATCTGCTTAATTGTTAATAAAGATTTGTTTTATATATGATTAAATTAAACGATAATTTTTATATATTTTTTAACTGGTAAGGATCATTGTTCATAAATTCGGGAAGACCCTTATTAGTGAATCAATGGGGCCTAAAATAGTATAAAAGATTTATGTGCTATGTTGGCCGGGTTTATAGACGAATGAGCCTTATATGAATAAATGCATGTTTATTATTAGATAATTAGGATCATTATTAATGTTATGCTATGCCTTAATTTGTTAAGTGTGTTTAAATAAATGTTATTTTAGCTTAGTTGATGTTTATTGGTTTTTATTTTAAGTCTTGACTTGTGAGAAAATAAAAGAGTTTTTTGAAAACAAAATAAAACATGATCTATATGATTATCGAAAGAAGATTTATCATGGACTATATATTGCAAAAAGTCCAAAAATGGATACGGCTTACATCCGGTTTCGTAAATCTTCCATGATTAGGACTAGCAATTTATAGTTTTCATAATGTGTTTAAATTAAAGTTTTATTTTTTATCTATTGAATAATTGATAAAGTACTATATAGTTGAAAGGATAAGGTCTCGGGAGAATCATCAAGACTTCGGTCTTGTAGTGATTACCATTACCCTATAATATACCTGATACGGTTGTAGTTTCCTTACCTGTGTTTACTATGTAGGAACTGTCGCGAATGGTCTAGGGTTTGAATGATTTTTATACATTTTTTAATCTTTTCCCGCGATAAAAAAAAAGAAAATCTTTACATTTAACACACGTTTGAATCGTCAATATTTAAGGTATCAGCTATTTTGTTCTTAAGATACAACGGATAATAGTGTTACCGTAGTATATTAATACGTAATTGAGTAAGTTTTTATTAAAAATAAAATGTTCGAAGATGTATGCATGCTTGCTTCGTACATATTTGACACGTCAAATTGAATACCCTTTTTTTTTCATATAGTTTTTGCCATCCAATTTATAAAGCGAACTTGTAGACTGCTCTTTACCTTGATGCGTGAGACGCATGAGATTTGCAATACAAAGGTAATTATAGCTTTTCCATGAGACGGTGAGTGTTACATAATTACTGTTTTAAAATTGGTAGACTTAGCGATTGTTGTGGTTAGAACTGTTAACACGTGGGCGAGATGGATGAAAAACTGCTTACTAGATATTATAGTATTAATGTAAGTCCCATATGTTCTTAGGAATTGCAAAAAGTTTATGGAATTATAAATCGTTGATTACCTTTTGGATATTACACATCACTAGCAGATCAACTGATGTGGTGGGGGTATTTATCTTCATATGTCATGTGGGTCCTCTAACCTTAGGAAATTTATTGTTTATTTATATTAAAGTGGGTTAGTTAATTTTCCTCAAGAAGTATTATCGAAAATACTAATTATTGAACTTTACTATGTTTGTAAATGGCCTCACTACAACAAGCATAACATGGGGAAGACAGTTGGTGAACTACATGCTATGCTCATTGAGTATACAAAAGGGTTTACCTAAAAGGCTGAAACACCACGAGTAATGATGATTAAAGATGGTAAAATCCAGAAATCCAATAAAAAAATCGCTTAAAGCAAAAGGCAAGAATAAGGTTAATGGAAAGGGAAAGGATAAGGAGGTTTATATCCCTAAGCCTAAAAACCCTAAGCCTACTGCTATGGAGCGCCCAGCTAAGGATGATACCTGCCACCACTACAAGGAGGTGGGTCATTGTAAGAGGATTTGTCCTGCTTACCTTGCTGAGTTGATTAAGAAGAAGAAGCAAGTTGGGCAACTTGCCGTTTTCAGATGTCTTCATAATAGAATTATTTTCTTTTCTCTAAAATCTGGGTGTACGGACACTAGTTGTGGTACTCTTATATGTAACACAATTTATGGTCTTGGAGGAGTAAAGAAAGCATTTGAAACAAAGGTAGAAGCTATTCGGAGGTTTGCTTAGTTTTACCTAATGGCTTGTTGATTTGTTAGACATAGTCATTATGCACCTTCTATAATTAGAGGTGTTGTTTCAGTTCACCGTTTGGTTGAAAATGGATTTGTCCAGCGTTTTACGGATTTTGGAATTTCAGTTTCTAAGAATAATGCTATTCCCAGTAATGGTATTTACGAAATTGTTATGCATGATCTTGTACCAAATGTTAATTCTATTTATAATGATTAACACTAAAAAAGCCAAACATATTTTGGACTCTACTTATCTATGACATGGAAATCGTTTCCACATCGTCCCGAAAGGGCGACTGATCTTCTTGGAAGTAATACATAAAGATGTGTGTGGTCCACTAGACATGTGTCAAGGACAAGGTGCTAGCTTTAAAAAAATTCATACAAACTTTTAATGACGGTTTTAGTGTTATTGGTTATGTTTATCTTCGTAACATAAACATGAGGTTTTTGGAAACTGTTCAGTGTTTAAAAATGAAGTTGAAAATCAACTCGGGAAGACCATTAAGGCAATACGATGAGATCGTGGTGGCGAATACATTAGCCAAGAGTTTAAAGATTATCTAAAAGCTAACGGAATTGTTCAACAGCTTACTCCTCCATACACACCACAACATAATGGAGTGTCTGAGAGGAGAAACCGTACTTTACTAGATATGGTGCGATCTATGATGAATCTTACAACTCTGCCTTTATCCTTTTGGGATTATGCTCTAGAGTCTGCAACACGCAATTCTCAAGTATGGTTCCAACTATGAAGGTTGACAAAAACACCATATGAACTTGTGGTATGGAAAACGTTCCCAAGATTGTCTTACTTAAAGAGTCTGGGGACTGTGTGGCTATTGTGAAGAGAGATAAGATACGCCTGACAAACTCGAACAAAGATATGTTAAGTGTTATCTCATAGGATACCCAAGAAACGAACGGGGTTACTATTTATACTTCCCACCTGAAAACAAAATTTTTTTGTAAGGTATGCTGATTCTCTTGAGTAGGTCTCTAAGTCAAGAAATCAGTGGGAGGCGGGGTTAGATTTGAAGAAATTCAAGAAGAAGAAGATACAACACCTTCTGAATTCTCTAGCAAAAATTCCTCAAGAGGTGGAGGGTTTGAACCTCAACAAGTGGAAGTGATTCCAATTCGTAGGTCCGACAAGGACCGCATCGAGCTAGCACCAAACCGCTTTGTCTAAATGTAGAGGTGGAGGAGCATAGTCTAGGGGATCTTAATGAACCGCTAGCTATAAAGCCGCAATGTTATTTTGAATCTAATAAGTGGATTGATGCTATGAATGCGGAAATACAATCCATGATGGACAATATGGTATGGGGTCCTGGTCGACCTTCCTCCTGCGTTGGTAAGCGTTGGGAGCAGGTGGCTTTTTAAGAAAATGACTTGACATGGATGTTTTGTACACGTCTATAAGGCTCGTCTTGTAGCAAAGGTTACACTCAACTACTACGGGTTGATTATGAAGAAAACGTTCTACCTGTCGCTGACATTAGAGTAATTAGAATTCTCTATCCAGAGCGCATACATATGATTATGAGGTTATGCATAATGGATGTTAAAACAACCTTTTAAATGGTTCTACCTTGATGGAAGACATTCTATATGGTGCAACCTGAAGGTTTTGTTGATCCTAATACTCCCAGGAAAGTATGACATGCTTCAAAGATCCATTTTATGAGGTCTTAAGCAATAGTATCAAGAAGCTGGAATAATAAGATTTGATGAGGAAATCAAAAGGTTTGGACTTACTCAAAATCTTTGATGAGCCATGTGTATTCAAAAAGGCTTGTGGGAGTATTGTTAAAATTCCTCATTTGTATGTGATGACATAATCATCATGAGGAAATCACCATTCCAAAGTTTCACAAAGATGTAAATAGATTATCTTGAAAGTTGTTTTTGCTATGAAAGATTTGGGGGAAGCAGCATTTATTTTTGGAATCAAAATCTATAGAGATAGATCGAAGCGATTTTAATTGGACTTTGTCAAAATGCTTACATGGATAAGATCTTAAAGAGATATAAAATGGATAATTCTAAACGTGGTCATATCCCCATGCAAGAAAGACTTGACTTGAACAAATCACAAGGTGCTCAAATGCCTAAAGAGGTAAATCGCATGAAGAATGTACCTTATGGTTTGGCTGTAGGATCCATCATGTATGCGGTTAGATGCACTAGAACTGATGTTGTGTTCGCCGCCAGATATGACAAGCCAGATTTCAACAGAATCCAGGTGAACTTCATTGGATCTGCTGTGAAAAACATTCTTAAGTATTTAAGAAATACTAAAGATATGTTCTTGGTTTATAGTAGAAATCCGGAAGCTGAACTTCGAGTTAATTGCTATTGCAATTCTGATTGAGATAGATATAAATGATATGAAATCTTCCTGAAGGATAGTTTCTTTTGAACGAAAAGAGCAAGTATAGACTAGAATGCCTCCAAGTAAAGTATACTGAGATGCCTGCTACACAAGCTGAATTACATAGTGCTTAAGAAGCAGAGATGGAAGCGTATGGATTAGGAAGTTTATTTCAGGGCTTTGTATAGTACCAACAAATAAAACGAAAATTAGGTGTTTTGCGACCAATTCAGCCGCCTCTTCATTTCGCTCATACGAAACCGGGGTTCAGATGGGCGCCAGGACATCTACCATAGAAGTAACCTTTCTTTAAAGTCTCACAAGATGACAATCCTAGGCATATCCTTTTACGAAGGCTTTATCCTAATACTAAGTTTTTACTCAAACAATGCTAGGGGCATGGGACTTCGTTTTTTAGCTAGTAGTTTCATGTAGAATCTGTGTTTTCGTATTTTGGATAAGGGGATGTTTGAACAATTTATTTTATGAATAATGATACTTGGTATTTTGTCATATATATATATATATATATATATATATATATATATATATATTATACTAAATATATATATCTTAAAAAAAAATAATATTGTGTTCCTATATTTGCATGTTTAAAATCCCTGTGAATAATAAATGTTATTATGCTAAATTATTCTTGTCGTATTAAACAATATGGGATATTGTTAAACTAAGGACAATTCTGAGTGATTGGTGGGTATTGGAGATATTAAAGTTGAGTCCACCAAACATCACATGTTATTCATAAGATGAATATTGGATTTCCTTGCCAACAAGAATATCATTTATGGATCGACGTCATCGAACGGTGAACTTGTTACGTGATTTTATTTACATAAATCCTTAGACTTGAGATGCAAGTAGGTTTAGCGTATGTGGATGTTCCTTCTTGATATTAGTTTAAGTTGTCCTGAATAAGGTAACTAATAAGGGCTATGTCAGAATGGTTTATGCCACATGATGACTGGACAATTGTAGTCAATATAGAATTTGTTCCTTCAAATTGTTGAAGAAGATACCACTGGCCCCTCATAGAAATAATCAGATGTGTGTATGGCCGTACCTAAAAACTAAAGAAGATATGTTTAATTGATTTTCAGTAATCTTGATTACTTCATATATGAGAAACATAATCGTTAAATATGGAATGACATTGATCCATATCCAATTTAATAACGGTATCGGAAATAAAGGGATTGTAAATTCATAAATCATTTGTTCATGCCCTGTGAAACCACACTCGGATGTTTTTTGGGAGCTTTGGCGTGTTGCATTAGACGCTTACCAAATGTTAATATATTATTCATAATTTGTCCAAGTGGGAGCTTCTGTTGGATATGTCCAAGTATAAATTAAAATTGTCGGATTAGTTATTCGCGCCTACTGGGGACGCACGCGTTGATACGTTAAACAATTAAGAATATATTAAATGTCAATATATTTATGTGATAAGCATAACTTATGTTAAATAGTTAAAGTAAATATTTAATGAGTTATTAATATGGCATTTAAGGAAAAAGAAAGTAACGGTTTTCTTTTTAATTGGCCATAAACCCCTATTAAGAAGGTGAGAGGGTTTTCCTTGTAAGGACAAGGAATTTAGCCTATAAATAGAGGTTAAGGGTTCATTGTTGGGGTTTTGTGCCTTGGATATAGGAATCCCTAAATCTCTTCTCCAGTCTCTTTGGTTTATCGATCAACCAAAACTCAAAAAGGGTTTTTTCGGTTTTGTGATTGGTTCGAATCCAGGGGGAAAAAACCACAAGGGTTACAATGTTGATTTCTACGAGAAACGTTGGTGGTTTTATTGATTCCATCACTCACTAGTACTAGCATACTTAATTGTTTGTAAGAACGTATAGTGTTGTGGAAGCTTAGAGGAATCATACTTTGGGGGACTTTTTTTTTTTTCTTCGTTGCGTGTCGCGTGGTATTATACACACGCGTATATACGAAGACGGTGTTTACGGTTACATTTTTAGGTGTATCGTTCGTGCTAAAAGGTTAAATGTTTTCTATCTCTGATTAATATTGTGTTCTACACGTGACCATTTATTCCGCTGCGTACTCGTGTTAATTTAATTGTTAATTAGATCATAAAACCCAACAGTTTCATATACTCGGTTTCGTAGATTTGCTGGTGACTACAAAGGTTAGTATTCTATTTACTTTTCATGTCTCTTGTTATGTTTAATGTATGTTAATTATATATGCTAGACTAGATCTATCCGCTGCATACTCGTAAGAGTTAATGGTTAACTTGATTGTTAAATTCCAACAACGTGTGAGACCATAAATCGTCATTATATTATAATGTTTATCGAAAATATTCGATCTTAGTTTGTTAAAATTAAACATGGCAAGTAAGATTCGTGTTTTTGAATTACTTTCCGATCGACATATGTTAGAAGTTAGTAACCGGGGCATGACTTATCTCGAATACCGATCACATTTTAGCATATGGGTTCTGATGAAGGTGGTGTTTGGTTTGTCATCTTCTTAATGTAATAAGTTAATGCAAAAAATGTGGACTATGATGGTGGAATTGCAGTAATCCGTACAGTAAAGTTTTACACATCGGGTTATTATTTGTTCGAATAACAAATAGTGGTGGTGTAATTGTAGTAAACCATATAGTAAATTTTTAGATACATCCATAACATGTGGTTACTTAATTTATACCTTTGTGCAGACTTTTCTACTAAATCAAAAACAGGAGATAGAAGAGGCTAGAAAGTCTTTACATGAAGCTCATTCTAGGAATGCCGAGTTATAGAAAAAGTATAAAGATGCTGAGGAAAGAGCAAAGTGACTTCAAGAATCAACTCAGAGGTTTGTGATCATAATAGTAAAAAAGTTTGCTATATATGTTGGCCAATTCATGTGAAGTATAAAGGTTTGATTTATCAATGTATATATGTTTATTGTGATTTTAACAAACTTGATTGTTTGTCCTGAAGTGATGCAAATGTTTTTTTTGTTGTACAGGCTTGAAGAAAAGCTCTCCAATATAGAGTCTAAGAATCAAGTGCTCTGTTCACCTACTGGAAAATCATGTCACCTACTGGAAAATCCTTATTTGCAAGACCGAGAGAGAAACAAATTATTATTCAGGTACTATAGAAAAAGTTATAACTTATCAAGCCCGTGAAATGTCGACGATTAGGCCCAATGGGTTTAGCAGTCCTTAGTTCATGAAGGTCAAATTTGATGGATAGCCTTTTCTTCTCACCAAGCTCGAATTTTCTTATGAGCGCAGCGTCAGAGCCTTTCTTTCTTCCCTTAGCGTCTAGAAATGAAAATTCAAATGCACAAATTAACAATACAAGTATTCAAGCGAATAAAGTTAAATTACAAATTCAAGTACAATATTCTGTAATTACTTACTCTTTTTGATGGGGCGAGGCTCCCATGTGTCATCGTCTGGGGGACCATCCTCTCTAACAACCATTGCCATCGTCTGGACAAACAAAGTTTTAAACCAGCCAATGTGATCAGACTTGCAGACTCTTAAACCAGGCAATTACAAACACTCTTAAAGTTCACAATCGGGACATAATTGTAACAATTTGATAACAATTATATATAAATTAAAGTTCACAAATAGAAAATACAAGTACCCGAACATATTAAATAAGCAATTCGAACCACTAAACATAATTGTAAAAACAACTCAAATTTCATATCAATCTGAATCCTCGTCCTCAGAATCACTACTAAGAACATGAACAGCGTCATATTCAACATCATCATCAATAAAGTCATCATCATTGACGCGAGAAGTAGGAATAAAACTAACTTCCGTTGATGGACCGGCTCCACTCAACCGAGTATATTCCAAATCTTCTAAATTAGCTGTCAATGCAACATCAGATGAGTTGCTGTCATGAACAACATCTGCATCCACAATGACGTCCTTATCCCAAATCTTTCGATGATTGACCTCTTGGACAACCTTCCAATGATGTGATCTAGAAGGGTCTTCAAGGTAAAAGACCTGTCTTGCTTGTGTAGCAAGAATGTATTGGTTTTCCTTCCACCACTCATCTCGCGTAGATATACTAGTTATGTTATTTTTAGTAACACAAAGTGAGGTGCTGCGAGTGTTATTGGTTTTAAACCATTTACATCGGAATAAGACAACTTTTTGATGAGTCAAATAATTAAGCTCCACAATTTCTTCTAACAGACCATAAAACATAGATCCATTCTCCCCTGGCGTTGAAACTCCACTGTTTTGAGTTATTAGGCGTTCATCGCGGCTGCGAACCACGAACTTCACACCGTTAACTATACAAGAGGTGTAATAAGTTGCATGATCTTTCGGTTCACTTGCCAAAGCGAATAGTTCAAGACTACACTCAGATGGATTCTTGGTATATAGAGTAGAGATCTATGAAAGACAAAAATAAAGTCTGCATTAAAAAAAAGGTAACGCAAACGAGAAAAGTCTTTTTGTAAACTACATATACAGTTTACCTTGTCGCGAAACCATGGAGAAAATTTTGTTGGTAAATCATTCTCGGGCATGGCAAGACAGCATTCTCTGTACATGTTCATATTCATGATATTAGTATAATCATGAAATATGTAATTTACATAAAAGAGTGTTAATATGAAAAGAGCGTACGTCTTGTATTGGTCGATTTCAGGACTGTTGTCGAGGACATACCATACAAGCTTCTTTTTAACTTCGTGATCCAACTTTTTTCCTACACCCGCACTTTTTGGAGTACAAGCTGATCGGAAAACTTGCAACTCGGATGTTGGAGGTGGACCGTCATCATTTCTGTCTGGACGATTAAATTTTGTTGGAACATTTCGAAGATAATGTGAACAGAATGTTAACGCCTCTTCCGCAATATACCCCTCCGCTATACAACCTTCAGGCCTAGCTTTATTTCGAACATAATTTTTTAACTTTTTCATATATCGTTCAAATGGATACATCCACCTCATGTACACAGGCCCACCTAGAATAGCCTCTGCGGGTAAATGTATGACCAAATGAATCATTATGTCAAAAAAGGCTGGAGGATATATTCGCTCGAAATTGCACAATATATTGACCAATTGGTCTTCGGCTATCAACATGTCCGACTCTATTATACTTCGAGCACAAATCTGCTTAAAGAACGAGCAGAGCTCAATTATTGGTGTTGCAATACTCGAGTCCAAGTATGCTTGAGCTCCAGCCGGAAGCAACCGTTGCATCATTAAATGGCAATCATGAGACTTCATGCCTATTATATTGTTATCATTATCGGTTACTTTTGGCTTAAAGTTTGATCCAAATCCATCAGGTAGTTTAACACCTTTTATGAATTCACAAAATTTTCGTCTCTTTTCAGGTGTAAAAGAGTACACCGGGTGAGGCTTTATGAACTTCCCGTTGCCTTTCTTGCTGAGCCACAACTCCGGTCGGATATTCAACTGTTCTAAGTCTTGCCTTGCCTTGTTCGTGTCTTTGGACTTGTCATTCATTAACAGTGTACCCAAGATACTCTCGAGTACATTTTTTTCGATATGCATGACATCCAAGTTGTGTTTTAGAGGAAGACTTGACCAATAAGGAAGCTTATAGAAAATGGATCGTTTACTCCAATTCCTTTCTACGATGGGGTCACGTGGTCTCTTCACACCCCCATAACTCGGATGTTTACCCGGAATACGTGACGGTAAATCAGCAAGTTGTTGTATGATTCTAGCACTAGTGAGTTTTTTAGGTTTTGGTCTATTATCGCTCTTACCATTGAAGGTCTTGTCATTCCTCCAATGATGTTTCATGGGTAGGAATCTTCTATGACCAACATACGCGGTTTTCCCATTCACACGAGTAGATGGAGTCTCATCATTACATGTAGGGCAGGCTAAGTAGCCTTGACCACTCCAACCAGATAAACTACTACGGGCGGGAAAATCACTAATGGTCCATAAAAGCATTGCTCTCATTGAGAACTCAGTGTTTGTAGCAACGTCTAACGTCTTGACTCCTGCCTTCTTCCATAAAGTCTTCAACTCTTTAACCAAAGGTTGCAAGTAAACATCCATGTCCTTACCAGGTGATTTAGGGCCAGGAATTAAACATGTCAACATGAATGAAGACTCTTTCATACATATCCATGGAGGAGTATTGTATGTTGTCAATATTACTGGCCACATACTGTAAGACTGACTCAAGTTTCCAAACGGATTGAAACCGTCAGCAGCCAACCCTAGTCGAACGTTTCTATGTTCTTTTGCAAATTCTGGGTTGTTCTTATCAAACTCTTTCCATGCCTTACCATCAACCGGGTGACCCATCTTACCATCTTCGGTACATTTTCCAGTAGCATGCCATGTCATATGCTTTGCAGTGTGTAAGGATCCGTACATACGCTTTAGTCTAGGAATCAAAGGGAAGTAACGTAACACCTTGTTAGGAACTTTCTTTCCCGTGGTGTCTTTGTTTTTCCATCTACTCGCTTTGCAAGTTGGACAAATTTGCTCATCTTTGTTTTTCTTCCCCCAAAACAAACAACAATCGTTAATACAAGCATCGATCGATTCGTATCCCAACCCAACTTTTTTCATTGACTTCTTAGCTTCATAGTATGTCTTGGGGATTTTGGCTCCTGTCGGGAAAGCTTTTAGGAGAAATTCCATAGTGTCGTCGAATGAAGTATCAGTCCATTTATGCAAGACCTTGAGATGCGCAAACTTTGCCAAAAAGTCTAGTGAAGACATCCAAGTACAAGCTGGGAACAGCTCTTCATTTGCCATTTCAAACAACCCTTCCATGTCGTCTTTTGTAGGACCCGCAGCTTCTGGTGGTTCATTACTTGTCGATGCCGTATCTGTGTTATGTTCAGTGTTGTGTTCGGTGTTGTGTTCAGTGTTGTGTTCGGTGTTGTGTTCAGTGTTGTGTTCAGTGTGTGTGTGTGTTGGGTTCTGGTTGTATGTAATTGTTCTCCCTACGAACATCGTTGAGGACATTGATCATGTCATTTCTGTCATCTACTATTGGCGGAGGAATAATACTCGGTTCACCGTGATGTACCCAAGTAGGATAACCCCTGCTAAACCCGTTATTATGTATGTGATGCTTAATAGTAAGAGGTGTAAGCTTGTCCCGGTTCCCACACAACCGACATGGACAAAAACATAAACCTCTGTCATTTATGTGTGCTTTACACCTCTCGTAGAAATCGTTAAGACCATGTTTAAACTCAAAAGAATTGCGGTTTAAAGCAGGCCTAGTCCAATTCTTATCAATCGACATGACTTCTCGGGTGTGCTAGTGATGTAGTGGTGACAATGAGAGGTTCTGTGGTGAAGACCTTTCGCCACTAAGAGGAAAGCAAAAAACGTGCGATAATTTACAAACATATTCATTTACAAACATAAGCTAATTAGAAACATAAGCTAATTTACAAACATAAGCTAATCAGAAACATAAGCTAATTTACAAACATAAGCTAATCAGAAACATAAGCTAATTAACATGAACATAAGCTAATTATCATAATGCAATTAATTTACACTTTTCAATTTACTGAATTTGTTAATTTATTAGATGTTTATTAATTATCATAAGCTAATTATCATAATGCTAATTAACAGAAACATAAACCAAAACCCAACTTACAATAACTGAGTGGTGGTCGTGGTGAGCGATATATGAAAAAGTGGTGGTGGTCGTTCTCTAAACCAAGGTGGTGGTGGTGAAATCACTGTCTTGGTCGTTCTCCAAACCGAGGTAGTGGTGAAATCACTGTTTTGGTGTTTGTGTACTTTGGTGTACTGAAATTTTTTAAAGTGAAATTGTACTGAAATTTGGTAAAGTGAAAATTTGGTGTACCAAACAATTAGGGCGGGGTGTTTGACTTTTGGTGAAATTTTTAGAGCAAAAGTTATCGAGACTACGTATTGACTTGTAAGGACAACATGTAGTCCCTAAAGAAAAAAAAATAAAGGGGAAGGCCAAAGCCCCGGGTGAGCAAGACTCGAACCCGGGACCTCAAAGCCCTCAACCCTTATAAACCCAACACCACTACCGATGTGCTACAATAGCTCATCCGGTAGTGGTTTGTTGGATTTAATATATAACGGCTTTTTGGCCATTAAGCCTTATAAGCTGTTAGGGCTTATTTCACAGCTTATACAATAAGCTGTGGGGTTTTTCTTAATTTTCTTAGGATTGTCATACTTTAAGCTATTTTATGTGATTTTTCCAGATTTTTTTATACACGTTTAGTATTTTTATAATTTATTTTCATTAAAAGTTTAAAAAATTCATAAAAAATAAAATAATTATCAGAAAAATATAAACTTTTTTTTTAAACTTCGTTTTCAGTCAAGTAGTTTCTAAAAATCGCAAAATTTAGGTTTTTAATTCTCGTTTTCAGTCAAGTAGAATCTATATCTTCATACTTTGTAAATAGTTGTCTGCACAATTCAATGTTTTATATCTTTATACTGTGTAAATAGTTGTCTGTATAATTGATTGTGTTGTAGGATAGTGGCTCATATTTAAAGGGTGGGTATGTGGCTTTCAAAGTGGGGTGTATAGCAACTTGTATTCTTAGTGTAATGTTGTCTATATAAGGGTTATGAGTTGTATTCATATGCATAGAACAAAAATACAACAAACAATGTGGAACTTGAGAAGGATTCTATAGTTGAGAGATTCGGCCCAGTTTAATAATTAGTCAGATGTTTTGAGTTTGTATTTCTGGAGGGCCAAGGAAGCTGCCCTTAGGATGGCACGCATGATCAATAATCTGAGTGTGAAGTTAAGTGCTGTTATAAAAGAATATCAATTGTTTGCTCAAGAACTTGAAGCTTCTCCTGGTTGGGTTGTGAACAAGGACAGATCAATTGAGTACTTGCAAGAGCTAGTACAGAGAGACGGGGAGATGGTTCAAAGGTTGCAAGCCCTGGAAAGGGAGGTAGAGGAGAAGGCTGATGAGAAGTTGCTTTTCATTGAAAAGTTGAAGGGTAATGTGCCCTTTTAAGGACCCAGTATTATGTGTTCTTGAATAAAAATGTGTATGTCAACACATTAAGTGTATGTATGTTTATCTATGTTTTTAAGGTGTGCTCATGTTTGCACCATTGGCATTTGTATTGAATGCATTATAATAAATGGTTTATGCATTTGTATTTTCATGTATGCGAAGACTTATGTAATCAATTTTCTGTATATCCATAAACATAAGAACTCTTATTAAAAAAACATGACAAAAACATAAACCACTACATCCTAAAATGGTGAAAACATGGAAACGTGGGCATCCCCTCAATCTCCTTTATTCTAGCACATTCAACCAAATACACTAACTACTACTCCACACGAAGGTTTTCCATTTCATTTAAAAGCTCATGAAGTATTGCAGCTGACTCACACGGGTGGTCATCAGGATTCTTCTCCATGGCTAGTCTTGCCTCTAGTCTTGCCACGTTCAACGGATGAGTCGATATGTTATCCTTGTACATTAGACGTTCAACGGATGAGTCGATATGCTATCCTTGTACATTAGACGTTCAACGGATGAGTGGATATGCTATCCTTGTACATTAGACGTTCAACGGAGGAGTCGATATGTTATCGTTGTGCATTAGACGTTCAACGGATGAGTCGATATGTTATCCTTGTACATTAGACGTTCAACGGATGAGTCGATATGCTATCCTTGTACATTAGACGTTCAACGGATGAGTCGATATGTTATCGTTGTACATTAGACGTTCAACGGAGGAGTCAATATGTTATCGTTGTGCATTAGACGTTCAACGGAGGTGTCGATAGACGTTCAAAATAGACGTTCAAAATAGTTGTCTGCATTCTAAACCAAAATCCATACTGTGTAAATAGTTGTCTGCATTCTAAATAGTTGTCTGCATTCTAAAGACATGTTACACAATTGAATATTTTATATCTTCATACTGTGTAAATAGTTGTCTGCACATATTTAAAGGGTGGGTAAGTGGCTTTCAAAGTGGGGTGTATAGCAACTTGTATTCTTAGTGGAATGTTGTGTATATAAGGGTTGTGAGTTGTATTCGTATGCATAGAACCAAAATACAACAAACAATGTGGAACTTGAGAAGGATTATGGAGTTGCAAGCTTCGGCCCAGTCAACTACTTGGTCAGATGTTTTGAGTTTGTATTTCTGGAGGGCCAAGGAAGCTGACCTTAGGCTGGCACGCATGATCAATAATGTGAGTGTGAAGTTACGTGCTGCCATAGAAGAATATCAATTGTTTACTCAAGAACTTGAAGCTTCTCCTGGTTGGGTTGTGAACAAGGACAGGTCAATTGAGTACTTGCAAGAGCTAGTACAGAGAGACGAGGAGATGGTTCAAAGGTTGCAGGCCCTGGAAAGGGAGGTAGAGGAGAGGGCTGATGAGAAGATGCTTTTCATTGAAAAGTTGAAGGGGAATGTGCCCTTTGAATAAAAATGTGTATGTCAACACATTAATTGTATGTGTGTTTATCTACGTTTTTAAGGTGTGTCAACACATTAAGTGTATGTGTGTTTATCTACGTTTTTAAGGTGTGTCAACACATTAAGTGTATGTGTGTTTATCTACGTTTTTAAGGTGTGTTCATGTTTGCACCATGGGCATTTGTATTGAATGCATTGTAATAAATGGTTTATTTATGTCTTGAATAAAAATGTGTATGTCAACACCATTGGCATTTATCTACATTTTTAAGGTGTGTTCATTGACATGTCGAGATGTTATGGTTATACATTAGACGATATGTTATGGTTATACATTTTTAAGGTGTGTTCATTAACAGATAAGTTGAGATGCTCCCACCAAATACTCCCGCCAAAAACTCCCGCCAATAACTCCCGCCAAAAACTCCCGCCAAAAACTCCCGCCAAATACTCCCGCTAAATACTCCCGCCAAAAACTTGCGCCAAAAACTCTTTTATACCATAAAAGCAGATACTATCACAACCACAAACATATCACACACTCTTACCATTACAACCACAAAAAGATGGTGAAGATGGTGCCACATGAAGCTTTTGCGTGTAGGTGTGAAGAAGGAGATGTAGTTCTCAGACAATCGTATAAACATGAGAGTTACGGTAAACTATACTATGCATGTCCAAAATCAAAGGTGAACAATCACATGTTTTTTTTTGTGTAATATATAAATATTCTGATTAGTTGTTAAAAGAACTGATTTCTTTACTATTTAACAGCCTCCGAAACATTTTGGATGTGGATTTTTTTATAGAAAGAGACCCGACTTCGTGAATTGATGAGTTCTCCTGGAGCTCCATCGACTCCAAGTTACTTTGCAGGACATTCAACACCTCCAAGCTATTCTTCAGGACCTTCAACGCCTCCAAGCTATTCTTCAGGACCTTCAACACCTACAAACTATTCTCTAGGATCTTCAAGAAATGGAGAGTGCTCAAACTGCAAGCACTTGCGTGGAAAGATAAGTGTACTCAAGGCAACAATGGAAATGCATATGCATCCGGAACAACATACAGTTAATTCGGCTGCACTATTTCACGAAGTTCTCAATGAAATGGAAAAACTTGATTTGGAGTAGTTTGTCATGTGCAATGTAATTCGTATGATTTGGAGTAGTTTGTCATTTGCAATGTAATTCGTATGTGTTTTTATTGTATGTGAAGACTTTGTTTAAACTTTTATGATATGAATGTGTTTATGTATAACGATATCACCTCGAGGAAAATACCGTCACCTGTTCTCCTTTTTGTTGTAGTGAATTACATGTTGCAGTTTCACATCGATTCGGTCTAAAAGCGTGAGGTTATATTTAATCTAAGTAATTTAAATCATTTTAATTAGTTATGAATTACTTTTTTTGTCATTAAACTTATAGGGACTGCTTATTGTCCCGTAAAAAGGGATTTTTAGGGACTAAATGTAGTCCCCTAAACTTTGACACCTAATTTTTTTTTTGAGTTTTCATTATTTTTTTAGTCTCTAAACTTATAGGGACTACTTGTTGTCCCGTAAAATTTGGGCGCCAAAAATTCCCTCCATCGAGACTAAATTTTTTACTTTAATGCCAATTTTTTAGGGACTACATGTAGTCCCCTAAAGTATGGCACCTAATTTTTTTTTTTCACTCTTTTTTGTCATTAAACTTATAGGGACTACTTATTGTCCCGTAAAAAAAGGATTTTTAGGGACTAAATGTAGTCCCCTAAACTTTGACACCTAATTTTTTTTTGAGTTTTCATTATTTTTTTAGTCTCTAAACTTATAGGGACTACTTGTTGTCCCGTAAAATTTGGGCGCCAAAAATTCCCTCCATCGAGACTAAATTTTTTACTTTAATGCCAATTTTTTAGGGACTACATGTAGTCCCCTAAAGTATGGCATCTAATTTTTTTTATTTTTCACTTTTTTTTGTTATTAAACTTATAGGGACTACTTATTGTCCCGCAAAAAGGGATTTTTAGGGACTAAATGTAGTCCTTTAAATTTTGACACTTAATTTTTTTTTGAGTTTTCATTATTTTTTTAGTCTCTAAACTTATAGGGACTACATGTGGTCCCGCAAAACTTTAGGCGTCAAAAATCCCTCCATCGGGACTATTTTTTTTTGACTTGACTATTTTGTTTTCGTCATAAAACTTTTAGGGACAACGTGTAGTCCCGATAAGTGATAGTCAAACTCAAAAAATTATGAGAATTTTATTTTGTCATGTAGCAAACGTTTAGGGATTACATGTTGTCCCTAAAGATCTCATATATAGTCCCTATAAATACTGGTCAAAGATTGGGCCACAAAAGTTGTGTTTTTGTCGTCTAGTGGACTTGTTGGGACTATTTCCCGTAGTCCCGAAAAAGTTTCATCGCTAAAAGCCGTTTTTCTTGTAGTGTGTGTGTTGGTGGATCGGGTGGGTAGCAGGTACGCGGGTTGGGCGGCGGAAACAAAATAACCTAATGCAATCCCAATAACAAACGTAAAGAAATAAGTCTTTTAACCCAAGTTACGAAGAAGTAATAAAAGACACTAATACAAAAGCCCAATATGAAAATACTGGGCCAAGTTCAAACAAAAGCCTAACTACAATGATAAATGTCAATTACCAAATGAATTCATCGAGTGTTCTCAAGTAAGGATCTTAAATGATTCTTAAAAAAGCAAATTATACGAACTTTTTTCCTTTTCTTTTCTTTATTGTTAAACGAACATAGCTCAGATATCACTTGTTGGTAATCAAAAGACGAAACTAATAAACAAAATCAAGAATATGTTGTCTTTAAAAGGCTAAATATTTCATTTAAGTTCCGGAGATAAATGATGAGATATGTACCTTTTATTTTTATTTCGTCTTAGATTATTTACTGATTTTGCAGGTACAAACATAAGGTTGCTTGTAATAAGGTAAAGGTATACGCGCAGTTTCCGAATGTGGTATCACGAGAAGGTGTTAGCCATTGCTACACCCCTCCAAATTTCATGTGCGACGGTGCAAAAGGGTTGGTTTGTCCAACTTGCCGATCAAACACAACTTAATCCTTTTCTTTCTTTTTTGCTTGTGAGTGTGTTGTGCTATACATTTATATTTAAGCGTTATATGTTTCATGTTTGGTGATAGATTTGATGTTAAATATTACGGGGGTTAGTGATGATAATGAATGTAAATGTGACGATGATGTGACACAAGACCATGATTCTCACACACACCTTATTACATCTAGTGTATTTGTTTATCCAATAAACAACTAAACTATTTATAGTGTCTTGCAAAGTTATAGTTGTACATCCTTATTATTTAGTTACAAAGAACTTACAATTTGCCTAAATTAGAATTATATTTTGGAAACTTTTTATTACTATTTATGTGATCCCGACAAAGTGTAGTATTTAATAAATTGCTATATACGAGAAAGAGTTTTACAAATAGGGTTGGCAATTAACTTGTATCTGTAAACTATTTATTTTATTTTACGTACACTTATATGCAATATCTTTTGCATAAGGTTATTTTTCTAAAGAAAGTACTCCATTTGTGTATTTGTATATTTCTTTTTCTTTCATCTTGATAACAAAAAGACATGGGTAGGTATTCTCATATACAGTTCCACCATACTTGTTTTACTATGCAAACATACTTTGTTGACCCATTTGATATTCACCCTCTAATAGTCACACTCCCATCTACTTTTTGACCATTTGCTCCTGTTTCACCATCCCCTTTACCTACTTCCATCATGTTTGTTTGATACAATTTGTTACCCTTTTTTTCAAATATGTTTATTTTTGGTAGAGATTATGTTCCTTCAATAAATATTACAATCTGATTTCTTATGCTAGTTATTCTTCTCTTTTAAGAGTCAAAATATTGTTAGATTCATGAGAAAAGAAGATCTAAAATGCAAGGGCATATGAAAAAAAATACATTATCTTTATTAGTTAATACAAAATATGAACACTCAAAATCAAAAATATAATAGCACATTTCTTTAACTTGAACTTTCAAATCAAAAATATAATAATAGCACATTTCTTTAACTTGAACTTGGTTAACACATGACTTGAATGGCTAACAAACTTGAACACAGTTACAATACCATTTAACAAGTAAACTTTTTGTTATTTTTCACTTTGCTTATTGTATGATTCTTTTTCCTCTACAAGTCTTGGCTGTATATATAAAGTCTTATACACTTGAAACTATATCTTAACTAAATCAAATAATTGAAGCAACTTAAAGAACATTTAAATTTGTAATCAACATTGAAGTACTAAACCTAAACTGTCAATAAACAAAGCAACTAATAATGTATTTTCCATTCCACGAAAACTAAAACTATACATAATGTGTACCATTAAATTCATGTCCAGGCCACGCCCTAACATCTTGACAGCATGCTATATTACCTAGCCTCTTACCGAACGGCATGACCTAACCAAGACCTAAAACCATATGTGTTGGGTGTATACATATGCATACATTAAAAAGTTCATTAAAGAACATGTCAAAGTGTCGAACATTTTAACTTTGACAAGCAAAGAAATTTTAATGCAAGATGCATCAACATGAATGTTTTAGTGCCTTAGTGTAACTGATAGTTATAATTTTAACTTTTGTGTAAAAAAAACCATAGCCACACCACAATAACTTCTGGTAACAAACATAATCACATCTTCTTGCACATCCTCAGCTATCCATTGTTGTTGACTACTAATATCTGGATGTTATATGTGTTCCACCAGAAATGATCAAATCTAATCTAAACCAAAGAGAAAGCAAACGCAAATGTGATAAAAGCTTGAATAAAAGAGTTGTGAAAAAATAAAAAGAAACCAGAAAGATAAGTAACAAAGATTTATTAGCAGAGATTTAAGATGTATTCATCGACGAATGCTCGGTGGTTGGCGTTAGGTAGAAAACGCTCATGTAAGGGTGGCCATCATCTTCTTTCTTCGAATATGTGAAACCTAAAAAAAGAAACAAATTTGATAGTTAAATAAAAGGATGATGGGAACAGTTCCTGCAAAAACAAAAAATCTTTTGAAGAAGAGAGAAGAAGGTAAACTTTGATAATTATATAACAACAAACGAAAAATTAAAAGAAAAAAAACATACGTTGAGTGCGACGATGCAAGGAGCTGGGGGATATGAGATCTAAATATCATAACATGGAAGCTAGCAAAATACAACCTGCAAATAAAATAAAACAAAACTACAGTTAATGAAAAGTAAAGAAAAAAGTTGTTAGTGTGA
>BQNB010046358.1:13613-41355 GCA_026074375.1 Tanacetum coccineum | reverse complement strand
CAAAAGAGTCAAACAAACTGGTAAGATAACTGGCTCAGGAAAGCAGAAGCAACCTGCTACAGGTTTAGAGACTCTCTCCGAGACTTCTTTGACTGAAACTGAACAACTAAAGATAGCTATCAAGAGAAGTCAAATTCAGACACACAGCTTACAAGCAAGTGGCTCAGGTGATGGAGTTGACATCCTGTCAAAGGTTCCTGATGAGCAAGTATACGAGAATACAGGTACAGATGAAGGAGTTGATGATAAACCAGAGGTTCCCGATGTACCCGAACATCATTCTAATAGTGAGGAAGAGTCTTGGACCTTTAGTGACAATGATGATGATGAAGAAGATGATGATACTAACAAAGATTCAAATGCACATGATGATGATGATGATGATGCAATAGAATCAGATGATGATGGTAACAACATTACTCATCCAAAGTTGTCCACCTTCTCAACTGATGATCAAAAAGAACAAGATGACGAAGAAGAACAAGAAGAAGATGATGAAGATGAGGAAGAGATATCTAATCAGTTGGCACGCACACCATCAAATTATCAAACAACTAATGAAAGTGAGAAACAAATAGATGATGACAAGGTTAAAGATGCTAAAGAATTCAAAGAAGGAGACGTGACGAATGTCAATCTGGAAGTAGGTAATGTTGACATGACTAAAGATGACACTACCAAAGACACGGAAGATGCCCATATGACTCTTACGGCTACTACTCCCGTTGTCCGACTGCAAATTTCATCCGTGTCAGATCTGGTTTCAAAGTTCATCTATCCTACTACGGATGAAGGTATTGACTCTATCCTGACTCCTCATACAAAATCAACTACTTTAGTCAATGTACCTATTTTGTAGCCACAACGACTCCAGCTACCACTACAACAATCCCTCTACCTCTCTTTCCTGTCACTCAATCAAGTCAACAAACACCTGTTACCACCACCACAACAACTAATCCCTCTACAACACCGCTTCTACTCCATAACTTTGCATCTGTATTTGGCTTTAATCAAAGAGTAACCGCGTTGGAATCTGATCTCTCTAAGCTTAAACATTCCAATCCTTTCGCTGAAGCCATTTCATCTATTCCAGGCATAGTTGATGAATACCTTGGTTCTAAGATGAAGGAAGTAGTAGATGTGGCTATTCAGCTCAAATCAAACAAGCTCAGAGAATAAGCTTAAGCAGAAAATCAAGAATTCCTCAACTTACTTGATTCCAACATGCAAAAACTTATCAAAGATTAAGTCAAAACTCAAACATCGAAGATCAAGTCTAAAGTTGAGAAGTATGTTACTGAATCTCTGGGTGCTGAAGTGTTGATTCGTTCCACCAATCAACCTCAGACATCTTACGGAATTACTTCCTCACTCTCAGAACTTGAATTAAAAAGAGATTCTATGGATATGCTACCAACATGGAAACTTCCAAGGATGTTTACTCAAGGCACAGGATCATCTTGGCTATCAGTCTCAAGATCATGAAATTCTTTGGTTGTAGTCATTTGGAAGAGATTATGGTTCGTCGACAGGATGATGTGCTATACAAGTTTCGAGAAGGCGACTTTAAGAGACTTTGTCGCCAAGACATTGAAGATATGTTACTCCATCTTATTCAAGGCAAGCTCACCAATCTTAGTTTGGATGATCGATATGCATTAAATGTGGCTCTAAGAATGTACACTCGAAGAATTGTCATTCAAGAACGTGTGGAAGATCTACAGTTGGCCGTCGAAAGCTATCAGAAAAAGATCAACCTCACAAGACCAGACACAACACGACATGATCTCAGAAAAATGACTCCCTACACCGGCTATCCTGACGTCCAAGGCATTATCTATTAAGACAAATTTAGCAGAAACCAGTTAATGCGCACTGATGAACTTCACAAGTTCAGTTATGGCATACTTAACCATGTTCGTACAACTCTCAACGATATTGCTATCTGAATTCAGATGGACTATTTGCCGAAGAGATGATAGAGTCCACAAGACAAGAGGAGAGCTCGAGTGATGTTGGGAATTATACTTTGAGTTGATTATGACAAAACATATTAAAGATGGAGGACCTAAAAGACAAAGCTGGAATAACATTAATGCTGATTGAAGATTAGTCAAACAGTATTTAATGCTCAGCTAAAAGATAAAGATCAACATTAATGCTGATTGAAGTTTAGTCAAATAGTATTTAATGCTGATTTATAGTTTCCTAATTTTATTTGATCTTATCTTGTCTTGTAAACCCTAACCCCTCTAGTATATAAAGAGGGGTAGGCGTCTAGTATTCGGTATCCATCATAGTTAGATCTCTCCAATGAGAGTCTAATAGTTAGCTTATTAGTTTATGTAATAGTTCATAGTCGACTGATTAAAGTCGAATAGTTTATAGTTTATTAGTTTATGAATAAAAACCTTGTTCATAACATTGTTGTTCTTATTTGTTATTCCGCTGCGTGATCAATGTTATGATATCCTAGATGGGCAAAACGATCTATGAAGCCTACAATTAAGGTTTCAACAATTGGTATCAGAGCGGGTTGCTCTTGATATCTAGGATTCAAGGTTTTATGGTAGAAGAATGAAGAAGAAACCTAAACACGGACGCGTTTGGATCTTGAACGATGATGATGTTTATGGCTCGTTTTGGAGATTATTTGAAGAAGACATTTGATTATTACTTATTTGATGTTGTAGTTGATTTTCACAGGTTTTGTGTTCTTATCATATCTTAAAGGAGTGGTCACCTTTAAGATAACTTGTTCGTGATTATAAGGCGGTGACGAAGACTTGATGAATCTAGCAAAGGTGTACGATCTACCTTATGATGCTTACTACGTACATTTGCTATCACTTTAAGGAGTTACGTTATTGTGCTCAGTGTCTCATTTAATAGAGGAATGAGGATTTTGTCAAGAGACATAGGTCTACTTATACATAGCAGGTATGAGACTCGACGTCATGTGGATAAACAGGATATAAGACACAAGTTTGGGAAATTCAACTTCTTCAACAAATTCGTATTATTCGTTTTTCTTCATCATTGATAATTTGCTGCTTGGAGCCTACTAAGTCCATGATTCAAGAGATGGTAAACATGTTAAGGGGAAGCTTATTGTTTATTTACCATCTACATGCACTCCTATTTGATTATGACAAAAAGGGGAAGAGTGCATGGATTCAGGGGAAGTTCTTCATCTATATTAGCTTCAGGGGAAGCTTGTGCTTATTGGTTTTGTCATTATCAACTAGGGGAAGATTGTTGGGAATTATACTTTGAGTTGATTATGACAAAACATATTAAAGATGGAGGACCTACAAGACAAAGCTGGAATAACATTAATGCTGATTGAAGATTAGTCAAACAGTATTTAATGCTCAGCTAAAAGATAAAGATCAACATTAATGCTGATTGAAGATTAGTCAAATAGTATTTAATGCTGATTTATAGTTTCCTAATTTTATTTGATCTTATCTTGTCTTGTAAACCCTAACCCCTCTAGTATATAAAGAGGGGTAGGCGTCTAGTATTGATTATCCATCATAGTTAGATCTCTCCAATGAGAGTCTAATAGTTAGCTTATTAGTTTATGTAATAGTTCATAGTCGACTGATTAAAGTCGAATAGTTTATAGTTTATTAGTTTATGAATAAAAACCTTGTTCATAACATTGTTGTTCTTATTTGTTATTCCGCTGCGTGATCAATGTTATGATATCCTAGATGGGCAAAACGATCTATGAAGCCTACAATTAGGTTTCAACAATTGGTATCAGAGCGGGTTGCTCTTGATATCTAGGATTCAAGGTTTTATGGTAGAAGAATGAAGAAGAAACCTAAACACGGACGCGTTTGGATCTTGAACGATGATGATGTTTATGGCTCGTTTTGGAGATTATTTGAAGAAGACATTTGATTATTACTTATTTGATGTTGTAGTTGATTTTCACAGGTTTTGTGTTCTTATCATATCTTAAAGGAGTGGTCACCTTTAAGATAACTTGTTCGTGATTATAAGGCGGTGACGAAGACTTGATGAATCTAGCAAAGGTGTACGATCTACCTTATGATGCTTACTATGTACATTTGCTATCACTTTAAGGAGTTACGTTATTATGCTCAGTGTCTCATTTAATAGAGGAATGAGGATTTTGTCAAGAGACATAGGTCTACTTATACATAGCAGGTATGAGACTCGACGTCATGTGGATAAACAGGATATAAGACACAAGTTTGGGAAATTCAACTTCTTCAACAAATTCGTATTATTCATTTTTCTTCATCATTGATAATTTGCTGCAATCCAGCTAGATTCTTTCATGGCTTCTTTGTAATTCTTAGGCTAAAATTTTGTTAAAAAGACATGGAAGTAGCACCACACGACATCTGTAGCTAGTTTGGCATCGGTGATAAAATAGTGTTTATGGATTGATAACCAATGATTTTTTCACTGACGGGTGATCTGGTTGACCATCTCTGATGTTTGTTTGAGGTTGATGGAAGGTAATGCAAGTTTTAAGTTTCTGAAAATTCCTTGATGATGATCCAGTAGAGCTGGTAACTAGAGGAGCAAATGGATTTGTAAAGGTATCACTATCAAACTCAACATCTTTGTTATCATTATTTGGTTCTTCAACATTGGTAGACTGAATTGGAGTTGTTGTTGTTTCAGTTGTTGATGAAGTACTTAGATACGGAGCATCTTGATCAATGGTAGTAGAAGAAGAAGCCCCGACTGTATCCTGTGGAGGTAGATTTGCAACAGAAATTGTTATTGATATAAAACATGTGTAGGAGGTTTTGAAGTACTACAATCGAACATTATGCTTGAAAGAGCAATATTCTAAATCATTATTTAGGTAGGATTTAGCTGATTGTTAACAAAGTCTTGTTTGGTACGAGTATTGAACTAATTTGTCCAGAAGTCAAAGGTTGAAGCTCAGGTCATGAACTGAGTTGTTCAGAAGCCATTTAGGTTAGTTCATCAACTGCACATGAATGGTTTCCATTATCATTCGACTTCATTTATTGTAGATTCGGTAAGCCTTTTTGGATGGTGACTAACTAATCAAGATTCCAATAACTGCTTTTGGCTTTAGTTTACTAAGATCCTCACTGTCGATGGTTGGATAACACAGTGCACCAAAGACATAAAGGAACTTGAGATCTGGTTTCCGATTTTAGAGCAGTTCATATAGAGTCTTGTGATATCGGGTATGGATAACGAATTTGTTTTGAGTGTAGCAAGCGATGGCAAAAAAATAATGGAGATTTAGAAAAGATGAGCATAGTTCGAGCAGCTTCTACTAGACCAACGTTTGATTCGCCTATTCACGACACCATTTGTTGTGGAGTTCTTGCTACTAAAGTTTTGTGAGTAATGCCAACATCATCTTGTATGACCTCAATGTCTGATTTATGAATTCAGTTCCATTGTATGTGCGAAGATATCTGACCGTTGCTTGTAGACTTACTTGAACTTCTTTCAAAAGTTTGATTATCACTTTTGGAGTCTCGTCTTTTGTTCTTAAAAACTTCACCTATGTAAATCGAGAATAATCATCAACGATGACCAAGATATACTTCTTTCCATTTATGCTTTCCACCAGCATTTGGACCCAAAGTCCATTGTATAACATTTTATCTATATGATTCGTACTCGGTTCAGGTTTGGTTTGGGGGTTCTTTTTTTACAATTTGACACGCTGAACACAAGTGATCTTTAGCATATTTCAATTTGGGCAAACCTTTGACTAAACCTTGTTTTGCAAGTTGATTAATAGTATCGAAGTTTAAATGTGACAAACGATGGTGCCATAATCAAGATTTTGTCTTTGAGGCTTTAGAGAGTAAACAAATTGGAGACGACTTCATCATATCTTCCATTGAGATTGTAGAAAAAGATTAGAACCACAAGATCCAGAGAGCACGTCAACACCTTCTAAGTTACGTACGGAGCAAGTGTGTTTTTGGAATGCTACATCAAGATCCGAATAACAAAATTGCCCCACGGAGAATAAACTATGACCAAGTCCTTCAACGTAGTTAACCCGTAAAATTAAAATATTCCTAATTTGCAAGTCTTCGTAACCCATAATTGCTGCAAAATGATCATGCCGAATCTGATAGTACCAATAAAACTTGCAAGACGAAAATGATTAGCTTATCACTTTGACCCACCGTGTGTTAGGAACACCCAATCCCAAGTACTACAAGATAATTTCTACAATATTGACTAAAAAAAACAAAGAACAATGAAAATAAATGACAAATTCCTGGAACCCCGACTTTTGATTAGGTTCCATGCTGTTAGCAATCCTAGGTTACACCTAGAAATTCGAGATTCTAGGATGGTCATTCTGGAACTTCATATTTTCTCACAAGACCAAAATCTTGTTTATAGAATGGATGAACATAACAATTTATGTTAGCTCTTATTGGTGAATTCTTAGCATTGGAATATATGATTCTTGTGTTTTCTGTAGGTGCTATGATTGGAATGCTTATGGTTTAGAGTGTTAGGAATAAAAAGTGTCGAATATAGATACTTTAGAGCTTTATTTATGTTATAAAATGTTTAGACTTTAGTTATGTTAATCGAATTTAATGAAATAACGATAAGTGAGTTCTTAGTCAAAATAGCTCACTTAACTAAAATAGAAGGTAGATTCGCAAATAAAGGAAAGTCTATTAACACACAATAAATACCCCCTTCATTAGAATGGAAGGGTTAAGGCTTGCTCATTTGTAAATATCTTCTCCGCCTTTCTTCATCTTTATTTAAATTAAAAATTAGTAAAATACTTGCCTCCACTCTAACTATCTCTATAAACTAACCCTCTTTCCTAAGTGTGATTCAATATCTAAATGACCTAACGAGTGGTATCATATGCCATTAGAGATTTAAGAATGATCTATTTGTGATTTTCGGTATGATTCGTACCATGACGTGATCGAAATTGATTGTTGTATCATTTTTGATATTGAGTTTTAGCGTTCTATTCATTTTCGGTGTGATATATGATGGAGACGTGATAGATATCATGTACTAGATCATTTTCGATTGCATTTTTGATTGTATTGTCTTGTTTATCGATTTGTAATACCTAGCACACCATTTTCGGTTTCATCGAATTTGGTTGTGATAGTGTTTTATCATTTCCGGTATTCATTTTGTTTGTATTCGTTTGATTATCGAGTTGTAATAGATTAGTTCTTCATTTTCGGTTTCATCGAAATTGAGGTTACTATAGGATTATCACTTTCATTTATATCGAATTTGATAAGATAGGTTATTTACACATTTTTGGTTTCATCAAATTTGTATAGTAGGGAGTATTTCATTTTCGATTAAGTTCTAAAAAATGTTTGAGAGTTGATTTTGATCACATTTTTAGTTTTATCAATCTTGTGATTCAATTCGATTCAAATTTGGTAAAACTCACATTTTTGGTTGTATCGAATTTGTGGAGCACATTTTCAAAAGTATACTTCAAACGCAAGTATTCCATCGATATTGCTCTCTTTACAGTTCTATCGTATTGTTGATTCATTTTCGATGGATACTTCATAGAAAAAATACAATCTTTGATAATCACGATTAGGATTTGTTATTTTTTTAGTGTTCACAACAAAAACTCATATAGGAAAGTGTTGTGTCTATTGTAATTGGATTTGTTGCTGTCAGAGAACTTTCCTGGTTGTGATTAGTATTGTCCGAGAACTTTGCTGTGTATTGATCGATATCGGATACCATCGACATTGTGATCTTCATCAAAATTGACCATTTTTGATACTCTCACACGCTCCTCATCGAAATTAACCATTTTCGATATTGTCCAACGCTCCTCATCAAAATTACTAGCTTTGACTAATTCCAAGATCATTTTCGATACTCTAACCGTGTTTTATCGAATTTGACAAAATTCGATACTTTAGAAATTTAATCCTTTTAGAATTTCAGTAACTTTTTAATTTCAGTGTTGTAATCCGTGGACAAAGTGCTTTTATTTGAGTATTCCATTGCATTGACAAACTCGATATAGTAGTCATTTTTGATGAAATTGGCATTTTTGATTGAAACGTAATTTCGGTTAAACAATTGAACAAGACAAGACATAACAAAATTGTGGTAGCATTTACGAACTTTGTTGTAGTCGTTAACCATTCTTAATTGATTCAAAGTTACAAGTAGAACTCTTTTTCGTCTACAAAGATCCATTTATTGATTTAATAAGATGTCAACTACGAGTGCACATTAACAGTCGCTTGTAGATGCAGGGTCTGAGACTTGTCCTCCTATGCTTGAAAGAAGTATTATACGTACATGGGCTAAGCAAATTCAGACGTTATCTTAACCAAAAGAGGAACACATAAGTTTCCCTTAATACATTCCATAATGAAATGTCCATATGTGTTTAAAAAGATTCGACCTAACCTAGATCAGCCAGAACGAGATGAAACTGAAGATGATCTTATGGGTGATAATTTGAAACAATATGAGGCTGATATCGAAGCAATGAATTTGATTTTTATCTCTATACCAAATAACATCTACAATTATGTGGATTCGTGTCAAACTGCACAAGATATGTGTCTTCGGGTCCAACGCTTAATGCAGGGAACTGACTTGACTGATATTGACAGGGAAACACAGTTTAATAATAAGTTTTATCAATTTACTGCTAAAGCTGGGGAATCACTTATGTGAGTGTATAATCATTTTTCACAGTTGATGAATAATCTAACAAGAAACAAAGTTAAACTTCTTAATGTCATTATCAATACTAAGTTTCTGAATTGCTTACAACCTGAATGGTATAAGTATGTCACCAATGTTCATTTGGAAAGGAATGTAAGAGATGTACCATATGATGAGTTGTTTGATTATCTCCAGCAATATGAGAAACTTGTCATTGCTTCCAAAATGAAAAAAAGGTGGTAAAGACACATGATCCTCTTGCCTTAGTTGCACACACAAGTTCCTCTTCTTTTCAATCTCCACCCCTTATTATGTCACACATCCTCCTTTTGTGGTAGATTATGATAATGATTACTAGGGGGATACATTCAATAATTATCCAGAAGACAGTCTCACTTCTGTAATGATGCTACTTTCTCGTGAAATCACTAAGCATTATTCTACTCCAACAGACAACCAACTTCGTTCATCATCAAACACAAGAAATCAAGCAGTCGTGCTAGCTGATAAAGTAAGTATTCAAAACAAAAATGTTGGAAATAATGGTAGAATTGCAAGAAAGATCAAACAACTACTGCAAAGAAGAGTCTGCTGAGAGAAGTAATTATGTGAAATAGATCTGGATATGTACAAAGAAACATCTTTGAACTTCTTCAATTCAGGAAAAGCACAAATGTTCAGCTATAATTGCGGTGCTAAAGGTCACTATGCATGGGATTGTCCAAAGCCAAGAGTTCAGGATTATAAATATTTCATGGAACAAATGTTGCTTGCAAAGAAGGATGAAGCTAGAGTTATTCTTTCCAATGAACATAATGATTTTCTTCTTGCCGATGCTGTTCAAATGGAAGAGATTGAGGAATTAAGTGCAAACATATGCATGATGTCTAGAATTCAACAAGCATACACTGATTTTGATGAAGGTCCAAGCTATGATTCTTCATTCATCAGTGAGGTACAAACATCATCAACAAGCTTCATGAATCTATTATTCTCCAACAATAATCATGAATAAACGTATCATGAGCAACCTAAAATTATTAACTCTACAACTAGTGATGATTAAATTAATAGCGATATTATATTTGATGATCTAAATGTAGAAGTTAATGATGGAAGCGTAGAACACGATAAAAATGCTCGTGATTCACATGATAATGAACCAGAACAATTAGCTAGAAATGCTTACAAAGAAGCTGAGAAGCAACATATACTTGATAAAAAGGTTAAACAACAAAATTGTTGAGGAATGTAAGCTAAAGTAGCTTAAGCAAGTATATAGAGAAAAGGGTTCGTGTTTTTTAAACAACAAAAGCAAACTAAACTAATATTTCATACAGAATACAACGATGCCTGAACATCGGGCGAAAATGACTTGGGAGAAAATGAGATTCAAACGTCATTTACTTAAATGCGTGATAAAGGTGATAGAGGGGAGTGCGAGGAAGTAAAGCGCATAACTCTGCGTGTTCATTAGTGATGCAGACAAAATAGTGATTCTCTATAACTTAAACACTGCTACACAACGGGGGGATATATATTATGTATACGAACATAGGAGACACACCGGAGTCCACTCTTACATATGAGTCTTTCTGCTATCACGAAATTCAAAACGATCAGCGAGACTAACTACGGTATCATGCATCTGAAGATAAGTATTTCGATGATGTTTTGAATTTAGAAGCTAAACTCAAAAAGAATGAAAATGTGGTTATGTAAATGACCAAAACCATCATCCGTTTATGATCCACAACTAAAACATGGTTTGGGTTATGAAAATCCTTATACGCTCAAGCAATCACTTTCTTAGAATCCTAAGTTGTACGATTCTTTATATCTTCATACTTCCAAAGTTCATGTAAATGTTTGTGATACGATCTTTACGAAACTTTTGTTCCACAAGTAGAGCTATCTCATGAAGAAACATATTTTTCAGCAGGTTCTTCGACTTCTGAAAACTCCTACAAGTGCAAGTACATCAAGTTCACCTCCTTTAACGTTGCCAACTTCAAGCAAACTGATAAGACATTTTCACATGTTAGAAAATAAAATTAAAAAAATTGTACACTCTTTTGGAAACTAAAACTACTCCAAAAAGTATATTCCTTACAATCGTGAGGTATAACACCCCCATTTTGACAAATATAGCAGCATAAGCTAATCTGGGGTATTATTTCATAGTACAATAGTCATAATCATAGAAAACGACTCGTAAAGAGACATTTTTGTAAAATTTAGTTATCATTCATTTATTCATCAGAGTTTTACAAGAAGAGAGATCCCAAAATCTAGAAATATAAAGTTTGAATGATAACAGTTTAGCCATCTTCAAGTCTGTGCCACTTCGTGCCATAAGATGCTCAATTACCTGAGATAAACATGCTAAAAAGTCAACACAAAGGTTGAGTGAAATTCATAGGTTTATGTTAAACAGTTTGAATACAAGTTTAATAGTGGGTTACATTGATATACACCCATAAGTGTGATAATTGCAATGAGTACAATTATTATAGAAAACAATATTATTGCCCTAAGCTCCTGACACTGAGACCTTGAGATAATCAATAATCACAAGAAGTTGCACCAATGGGTGCCTTTGCCAAACACCCGCATAGTGATTCAAATGAAGTGCTTTTGGTTACCAGAAAGTAAAAAAAAAAAAAAAAAAAAAAAAAAAAAAAAAATAAAAAAACAAAGAGTTACACCAACAGGAGTTCTTTCTAAATAGATCGTATTTCAATCAGCAATCCGCGCTTACTCGAAAAGTAAGGACTTAGGCAATAATATATCAAGATAGCATACAGTTGGAAAACACTCGTATTCTGTTTAAACATGTATCCCCTCGCGTGATTTTATGAAAACAGTAGAAGATTAAAATGCGAGGCTATGAAACTCCACCTTAACAGAAAATCTGATTATGTCAAAAGTATATAAGTGAATAATGCCGTGTCACGCAACTGGGGTAATATGTCAAGGTCTTAGTTTGATTGTTTAGGTTTCAAAACTTACATAGTTTTAACATAGCAAATTAGAATTATTAATTTATTGAATTATTGTGATCACTGTTCGGGGCTACCAAAATTTTCAGAGGACATTCAGTAACGTTTTGAGGAACTAGGGCACTTTAAATCGTAAACACAGCGAACTCATCAAAACAAATACCCAAATGAAACCCCTCACATGAAATTCCCTAGTAACGTGATACGATAAGATTTTTAAGTTTCTTCAAAAGCTAGTCGACGATAAATTACGTTAGATATATAACGTAATTGATTTATAATGCGTCGATCGATGATTAATAGCGATAAATGTATTGGGTTTTAATAAAATCGAGTCTTATAATATTAATATATATTTTTATAATTTATATAAAAATATTATATTATATATTTTTAAGTTTGCAAAAATAAATGGCAATAAATACCCTTGATTTATAAACTTTTACAAATTTAGACCTTTATATATAAAGTATATGTAATTTAAACCTTTAACTTTAGAACTTGGCAAAACAGCCCCTTGTAGTTATAGCTTTAGGAAAATGAAATTTTCAGTCCCTCTAGTAATAAATTTCAGAAAGTTACGATATATACTCCTATGCATGAAAACATTTGCAAATCAAGTCCAAAATTTATATTTTTGATATTTTTGAAATTCAAAAGAGTTTTGCAGGTCATGGCTTATTAGAATAAGCTAAAATAAGATATTCTAACGTAACAAAAGTTTAGAAAAAGGGTTCGTTAGCTAGAAAATCAAAACAGATTGTTTTTAGGGTTTTAACCAAAAACATATGGGTTTGAGGATTCAAGGCTCAAACAATAGTTCATATAGGATCTTAGGAGTCTTATGAATATTCTAAAATAGATTATGAGCTTATTGAACAAGATTTAGGCTTACTTGAGCTAGAAAGGGGTCGAAATGGTGTTTTTGGGTTCGTACACCTAGAAATGACTTCAATGGCTTCTTCCTTCTTTCTTCTTGGCTTCAAACTAATATTATGGCTTCTTTTGATCCTCCTTGGTCTGGTTTAGAACTCCATTTATGTTTGTGATGAAGATTTGAGGTGTGTTTGAAAAGTATGTGTATGTATGCGTATATATAGTACTCGAACACCCTTGGTGGCCAATTTTTTTTGGTGTGGTGGCCTAGGGTTGTAGGGGAATGACTAAGGGAAGCTAGGTGATGAGTATGGAGAGCTAGGAGTGTAGCTTTGCAAGGTGGAAGGGTTGTGGGGGGTTCAGTTTGCAAGAAAGGTGACGAAGGGGGTGTTTGCTTAGTAACCAAGTATTATAGTAAGCAAGGAGGCAAGGAGGTAGGTAAGGTGCTTGGTGGTGATGTAGTAGTGAGGTCAAGGTGGTGCTTGGATGCTAGCTTGGTTTAAAATGGGTCAAAAATGAAATAAAGGGGTGTCGGGTTTAAATTTAGGTTCGGGTTAGGGTTTTAGGTTTTAAATTTGAGTTAGGGTTAAGGTTTAGGATAGATTAGGGTTTAGGATTAAGGTTTTATTGTTAGGATTAGGGTTTAGGTTTAAGGTTTAGGTTTTAAAATGAAATTAGGGTTTTAAAACTAGTTTAAGGTTTCGGGTTAGTGTTAGGGTTTTAGGATTTAGGACGTAGATTAGGGTTTAGGATTAGGGTAATTAGGGTTTAAATGTTGTGCATTAGGAGCTTGTACTTAGTGCTTAAGTAATGGTAAGAAACTAGAAGAAAAATGGTGGTAAAATGAGCTTATTTGAATCCGTGCTTTATTGATTTGTACATTAAGCTTAAACGTGTTGTACCATGGTTTTGGAGGGAAGTATGATTCAAATATTATGCTATGATACTTGTACACATGCCTTGAATACTTGTACATTCATTTTATATGTGTACATTACATATAATTAGGGTTTGATATAAACGTTTAATGTTTAAAGTTCGTTTTGAAATAACGTTGTAAATGGTACGTTAAATGGGTAATGTACTTGGTAAAAATGATATTAAGATATAGACTTGACATATTAGGATGTTTACATGATATAGACATAGATAGAATTGGCATAGGTAGGTTGCGTGAGCTCGTTTACTTTAGTTATGTAAACTACGTTACATAATGAGATAAAGCAAAAATTTCCCTGTAAAAAAAGGTGGTATATATAATAGATGGATATTACAATGCATCTAATTTAATAGATGGATAATTACATTGATGAAAATTACGAGTTGTTATAGTCTCCCTCCCTTAAGTGAAATCTCGTCCTGAGATTTAGTTAGATGCCAGAGTGATGTTTGAAAACAGATGTGGATATTTAGCACAAATTTCATTTTCGCGTTCCCATGTAAATTCTGGTCCTCTTTTAGAGTTCCATCATACTTTGACTATAGGAATACGACTTTGTCTTAGTTGCTTGACTTCTCGGTCCATAATCTCTACTGGTTCTTCCACAAAGTTGAGTTTGTCATCGAGCCGAAGTTCTTTCATTAGAATGTCAAGAGATTCATCAGATAGGCATTTCTTTAGATTAGAAACGTGGAAAGTATTGTGAACATTACTGAGATCTTCAGGAAGCTCAAGTTTATACACCACTGGACCGACCCTTTTAAGGATCTTAAATGGTCCAATGTACCGGGGATTAAGCTTTCCTCGTTTTCCAAATTGAATGACACCTTTACGAGGTGACACTTTTAACATAACTCGATCTCTAACTTGAAATTCTAAAGACTTTCGTCTTATATTGGCATAACTTCTCTACCGGTCTCTTGCAGCCTGCAAGCGTAAGTTGAACATCTCCAACTTCGGCCCAGCAAACAGGTGATCTGCACTTTCTACCATAAAGTGCCTCAAATGGTGTTGCCTTAATACTGGCATGGTAACTGTTATTGTAAAAAAATTCTACTAATGGTAAGTGTTTTTCCATCCTTTTCCAAAATCTATAACATAAGCTCGAAGCATGTCTTCAAGTGTTTGGATGGTACTTTCACTTTGCCTATCAATTTCGGGATGATATGTCGTACTCATGTCTAATTGAGTACCCAAAGCACTTTGTAATGATTGCCAGAATCTGGATGTGAAATGACTATCACGATTCGAGATGATAGATATTGGCACTCCATGCCGGGAGACTATTTCCTTTATGTACAATCTTGTAAGGGTTTCCGTACTATATGTATCTCAGGTAGGGATGAAATGTACGGATTTGGTAAGGCGATCGACAATGACCCAGATTGTGTCATGTCCGTTTGTTGTTTTGGGTAGTTTTGTGATGAAATCCATCATTATTCTTTCCCACTTCCACATAGGAATCTCCGGTTATACTAGTAAGCCGGATGGCTTCTGATATTCTGCCTTAACTCTAGAACATGTCAAACATTTGTCAACATATTCAGCGATGACTGCCTTTATGTTAGGCCACCAATAGAGTTTCTTTAGATCCTGATACATCTTGTCAGAACTTGGGTGAATGTAATACTTTGATTTATGGGACTCATGCATGATTAAGTCTCTCAGATTACCAAATAGTGGTAACCAGCTTCGGTTTTTAATACAACGAGTTCCATCAGGACATATTTCAAAAATGATTTGTCCATTCCTCGTAAGTTTTCAGCCTTGATGTTTTCTTCTTTGAGTGCTTCGGTTTGAACTTTAAGAATTTATGAAGGTAAGTTTGGATGAATGGTCATAACTAATGATCTAAATTGGAGTGGTTTGATTCGTTCCTTCCAGCTTAAGGCATCTGCTATAACATTTACCTTTCCAGGATGGTAGCAAATTTCACAATCGTAATCTGCAAGCAATTCTAGCCAATGACGTTGTCTCATGTTCAACTCTTTCTGATCAAGGATATGCTGAAGACTTTTATGATCAGTGAACACAGTACATTTGGTGCCATACAGATAGTGTCTCCAAATTTTAAGAGCGAACACTACTGCTCCTAATTTGAGATCATGAGTGGTATAGTTTTCTTCATTAGGCTTAAGTTGTAGGGATGCATATGCAATAACCTTCTCTCTTTGCATTAACACCGCTCTCAGACCTTGATGGGATGCATCACAGTAAACAACAAAATCGTCATTTCCTTATGGTAATGCTAAGATTAGAGCTTCACATAGCTTTTGTTTAAGCATTTGAAAAGTTGTCTCTTGGTCTTCACCCCATATATACTTCTTGTTTTTCCGGGTTAATTCAGTTAAAGACTTTGCAATCATTGAGAAATCTTTGATAAATCTCTGATAATAACCGGCGAGTCTTAAGAATTGATGTGTTTCTGTGGGTGTATTAGGAGATGTCCAATTCTTAACTGCTTTAATCTTGGCGAGGTAAACATGAAGTCCTTGACTATCAATTAAGTGTCTAAGAAATTGCACGATACGAATCTAGAAATCACACTTGGATAACTTGGCATACAACTTCTCTTTCTTGAGTAATTCTAGGATTACTCTCAGATGATTTGCGTGCTCTTCTTTGTTATGATAGTAAATGAGAATATTATCGATGAACACTATCACAAATTTATCCAAGTATGGTTTACACACACGATTCATGAGATCCATGAATACAGCAGGTGCGTTAGTTAAACCAAATGGCATCACATGAAATTCATAGTGTTTGTACCTTGTTCTGAAGGCAATCTTGGGAATATCTTCATCCCTGACTCTCAGTTGATGATAGCTTGATCTTAAGTCAATCTTTGAGTAGACACTTGAACCTTGAAGTTGGTCAAATAAGTCATCGATCCTGGGTAATGGGTAACAATTCTTTACGATAAGTTTATTTAACTCTCGATAATCGATACACATTCTGAAAGATCCGTCTTTCTTTTTGACAAATAAGACAGGAGCTCCCTAGGGTGAAGTACTTGGTCGGATAAAACCTTGGTCTACTAACTCTTGAAGTTGGTTAGATAGTTCCTGCATTTCTGAATGAGCTAATCTATAAGGTGCTCGGGCTATAGGTGCCGCTCCTGGAGTTAGATCGATTTGGAATTCTACTTGGCGAAAGGCAGGAAGGCCAGGTAGATCTTTAGGAAAAACTTCTGGGAATTCTCTGATTACTGGGATATCTTCTAGTCTTTTCTCGTCTGACTTCTTTTCCATTACTTGGATTACGAAAAATTGACAACCTCGGGATATATATATTTTGGTTTTTATACAAGATATGAGATTTAGTCGGGTTTTACTTTGGTCACCTCGGATGATCAAAGTTTCACCGTTGATTGGGATGTGTATGACTTTCTCGTCATAAATAATTCTAGCATGATACTTGGATAGCCAATCCATACTAATGACGACGTCAAAACTACTGAGTTTGATCGGCATAAGATCAATTTTGAAAGGTTGGTTTAACAAAGTCAAAGTTGCACCCTGAATAACTGTGTTTATGCTTACTAGGTTTTTGTCAGCCATTTCGATATTGTAAAAGGTATCTATTGTAATGGGTGGAATATTTAGCATCGAGGCAAGAGATATGGATAAGAAACTTTTATCGGCTCCAGAATCAAATAATACTCTAGCTAGAAGTTGGTTTTGAAGGAACATACCTATGATTACGTTCGGGTCTTGGTGAGCATTCCTATCCCTCAACATGTAGGCTCTTCCCTGGGCATTGTTGTTGGTGGTCTTTCGAAACTGATTTGCATAATGCCCATTCTCTTCACAGGCATAACAAGTAACTATCACTGGTAGCAGATTACTTCCAGTGGCTGGCCCTTTGTTTTCGCAGTTCTTGGTCAGATGGCCCACCTTGTTGCAAGTATTACACTTAACAGTGTAAGGTCCTGTGTGATGTAGAGTGTATTTCTTACACAAGGAACGATTTCTAATATACCTATTGTTTTTAGTTGGAGTGACAGCATAAGACCTGAAGGTTTCATGTCTTCTGTTCTATTATGGTTGGTGATTATTGTAGTGGTTGTTGGTGTTGGTGTTACGGTAGTTGTTGTTGTTGTTGTTGTTGAAAGTTCTTCTGTCATCAAACTTTCATTTATGATCACTTGATACTTACATCGGAGTGTGCTTTATTACCTGATTCATTAGCCTCTAGGCTATGTTAATGGCTTCCTTTAGAGTTTGAGGTTTAGAGGCGACAACATTCCCTTCAATACTTTAAGGCAATCCCTCGATGAAAACTTCCATCATTTTCTCAGAATCTGGCACCATAGTGGGACACAAGGTTGCCAATTCCTGGAATCTTCTCACATATATCTTGAGATCATTCCCCTTCATAGTCAGATGGTAAAATTCGTCTTTCATCTTCTAGACCTTAGTTCGGGGATAATACTTCTTTATCAAAAGCTTCTTGAATTCAACCCAGGTAATCTTGTAAGCTTTTTCTATCCCAATAGCTTCCCCTCAAGTGGTGCATGTAGATGGTTAAATATGTGAACAATAAGCTTCCCTTAAAAAGTATATTAACCATCTCTTGAATCTCAAACTCAGTAGGCTCTAAGTAGTAATTATTGATGAAGAAAACTGAGTATAACGAATTTGATGAAGAAGTTGAATCTCCTAAACTTGTGTCTTATGTCTTGCACTATCCACGTGACGTCAAACTCTATAAATAAATCATGTGAAATATAAGTGGACCGTAACCTCTTGACAATTCCTCATCTTCTATGGTAATACTAAGTGATAGCAAATTTGAGATTGAGCACCTTGATAAGAAAATCACACACCTTTGCTAGATTATGACAAGTCTTCGTCACCCATTTAATCACGAATAAGTTATCTTAACAGCCAACACTAACTTAAAAATATGATAAGGAACACGCATCTGTGGAAACTCATACTACAACATCAAATAGGTGATAATCAATCATCTTCGTAATCACATCTTGTTATAAATTCTCAAAAAATATCAAGCATAAATCAATAATATAAATGTTGTTTTAAAACAGTTCTATCTGAGATCCAAAACCATGAGTCACCCGATAACTGATAAAGCTAGCGGTACAAACTAGCTATGTCAGATAGTACTAACGGTACAAACTCTTTCTCGGATGAGGTAAGCAGTACAAATATTTTTCTCGGACAACAAAGGCAATATAAGCGAGCAATACTAAAAACATCCAACAGTACTAGCCTTTATTGCTCGAACAATTTTAATCCATATAAGCCCAAGCAAAAGTAATCTTCACATAACAGTATGTACTCGAACAGTACCTTCTTTTAGCCCAACAGTAGTAATAACTCTGTTTTTCATATGTGTGTAAGTTGTACAATTCTCAATCCATGATGTATAATTAAAGCAAACACGTTTTCTTTTCTTGCTGTTGACTCCAATCGAACCAAGAATTTATAAACAGTTCATTCTTACGTGATGTGCAATAAATGCTGCTGTTGACTTTCAATAATTGGTAAATAATAAAGAAATTTATAATCATATCAATTCTTTATTCAAAGCACTATAATCACATGAATTATTGAGGAATTATTTTGTTGATTCAACCGAACCGACCAACACATACAACAGCAGTATCAATCCCCCCCCCCCCCCATCCCCCCCCCCCCCCTCCAAACTTACTTTTCACCAAGCAGTACCATTGTCTCTTTGAACACGTGCAACAGGAACCCGAATACCAAAACCTTGATATTATTATTTTCTTTTGTGTCGGCTGTGTCTTTTTAAGATAATTATCCACGTCCGAACTGATGTTTATTAAATTAATCCTCCCATACCAGGATTAATTCAAAACAACGACAAGTGAATAATTGCGCACAACACCAAATCAGAGACACGAACCAGTACCTTGTTAAATCCTAGATATCGAGATACCAATTGTTGAGTCCCAAACTGAACAGATCTTTGCAGCCTACTAAGGGTGATAGCCAACTTGTATAAATACAGATAGACTATAGAGAAAACACTGACTATGAATACTTATTGTATACGCGGAATCTACACAATAGTATTAAGAAGAACAATAAAAAACTAAACCATGATTTATATTAATCAGTTAAAGTGATTACAGATTACTAACTATGAGATATGATTGTATGAGAACAATTATTGTAGCGGTTGTTGGTGTTATCATAGTTGTTGTTATTATCGTTGCGGTAGTTGTTGTTGTTGAAAGTTCTTCTGTCGTCAAACTTTCGTTTGTGATCACTTGATACTTGCACTGGAGTGTGCTTTTTTACCTGATCCATTAGCCTCTGGGCTATGTCAATGGCTTCCTCTAGAGTTTGAGGTTTAGAGGCGGTAACATTCCCTTCAATACTTCGAGGTAATCCCCCGATTAAAACTTCCATCATTTTCTCAGACAGGATAGAGCTTCTTCAGTTAAAGTACCAGTAGCAAACTTTACCTTGCAGTCTTCGGTACAGTTGCTATGGGAAAACACTGATTCAGTTTGCTCAAACCAGCGGATAAGTCCAACAGCTCCTTTTGAACCTTTGAAGTTGATAGGTTGGCAGCTCATGAACTCTTTGTAGCTACACTTTCTTGCTACAGGAGCTTCTCTTTCTCTGTTGTTCCTATTGGTGTTGTCAGCATTTGCCATTGTTACAGCTTGTGCTTCCAGAGCTGCGGTAACACTATCAGCAACTAGTTTCCTGATGGCAGCTTGAGTCGTCCTTTTAGGAGGCATTCTATCAACATAAGACAACACGTAATAAGAATGATATCATAATTCTTTCCTTAAAATGCTTAAAGTTCAAAAATAAACATTGTCACAATAGTGATATCATAGATACTTATTTGATATAAATTCTAACAAGCATCTAACTTATTAATTTATTTTCTAAGGGTCACGGTAAGATTCATAGTGATGAAGACGGAGATGTAATATAGGACAAGGGATGAATATGAAACAATGAAGTACAACGGGATCACCATTATATTTTATCATGAACAACTTGCCTTTGTATTATACATAGTCAAAATTTAACAAGTGTTGTTATTTATACCACACATCCCGTGGCTAGGTTCTATTAAAAGCTATAACTAGTATCTAATCTAGTAGTCTGATGGTCCTTCCTGGCTATTCTTGTGTTCATAGATTGCATCCAGAAGACTTTCCTTATCTGCTTGGTGACGAACCTGGATATCTTCGATGATTTATTCTAGATTAGCAATCCTGAAGCGAGCCAGAGCAATCTTGTTATTTCCCATTTGCTTTCTTTGAAGTTTAGCAATTTGAGTACGAGACTCTCGGAGTTCAGCTTCCAGATTGTCAAAATCTTATTGTATAATCACCCGGCCATTTTCGAGACCTTCTATTTTGTCTTCTATGTGCTCAATGCGGTCGAGAGAGAGGTCATCTAGATGATTCAAAATTTCCTCAATTTGCTCCTCGTGACGTTCCAGACTTGTCTTGCTAGAGCTTTCTCCTATCTCAAATGCTTGAGGTAGGGCAGAAGTAGAGGAGGATGATCGGTCACGACCTCGTTTCTTAAGTGGCAGTAATTCCTCAGGAAGAAAGAATTCTTGAGGATTAAACATTGGAGATAGCATTGAAGATGGAGGCACAATAGTTGGCTGTGGAATAGGTGATTCTTTTGCATAGTATGCATGCATGACCTTCATATAGGGGTCATCATGAAAAAGTAAAAAGAGTTGGTGAAGCTATTGGAACTAAACCAAATGAGTTATTTGAAGAGCTAGAATAAGTTTTTCCTGGTGAAGCTGGGACATTGTCCGGGGAAGCCGGGATATAGTTAGGAAAGTTAGAGGGAAAAGCATCCTCAGTATCGGAAGTAGGGTGGTTGGGAGAATACATCACTCTATTAACAACCCAGTGGTAAATAACATAAGTTATTTATATAATAGTATAATAGTTATGTACTTTACATACTATTCGGGAGATGTAGTGGCACGGAGGACTTTCTTAGATGGAAAAAGAAAAGTAGTTATAGTTAAGGTTTCAACCTTGTTCTCTATAACCGTGGCTCTTGATACCAATCTATAACACCCCCATTTTTGACATATAGCAGCGGAAGCTAATCTAGGGTATTATTTCATAGTACAACAGTCATAATCATAGAAAACGACTCAAAAGAGACGTTTTTAAAAGATAAGTTATCATTCATTATTTCATTAGAGTTTTTACAAACAGAGGTCCCAAAATCACATGAAAACCAGAAAGTTGAATGATAACAATTTAGCCATCTTCAATTTTTTTTTTTTCCCTTGGGCCCCAAACTCCGTGCCATAATGTTTGCTCAAATACCTGAGATAAACCATGGGCCCCCTTTTTTAAAAAAAAAAAGAAAAAAAAAGGGGGGTCCCCCCCCCCCCAACACAATGGTTTGACTGAAATTCACCATAGGTTTATGGGGGTAAACAGTTTTAATACAAGTTCAATAGTGGGGTTTACGTGTTATATAAAACACCTATAATGTGTAATAATTTGCAATGATATAATTATTATAGAAGAATAAATGTATTATTGCCCTAAGGCTCCATGACACCGACACCTTGCGATAATCAATAATCAAGAAAGTTGCCCCATACGGGTGCCTTTTTTGCAAACAACCCGCCTAGTGATTCCAAATGAAGTACTGTTTGGTTAACCAGAAAGATAGGGTAGCAACCAACGGTGGAGTACTTCCCAAATAGATCTATTAACAGCATTCGCGCTTACTCTGAAAAGTAGTTCATGATAGTGGGGTCTTAATGGCAAAAGTAAGGACTTAGGCAATAATATATCAGGATAGCATATAGTTGGAAAAACACTTGCATTCATGGTTTATAGCATGTATCCCCCTCGCGGGTTTATGAAAACATTAGAAGATTTAAAATGCGAGGCTATGAACTCACCTTAACAGGAAAATCTGATTGATGACAAAAGTATATCAAGTGAAAGTAAGCCTCGTCACGCAACCTGAGGTAATATGTCAAGTCTTTTTTAAGTTTGCAAAAATGGCAATATATACCCTCGATTTATAAACTTTTACAAGTTTAGTCCTTTATATATAAAGTATATATAATTTAAACCTTTAACTTTGAAACTTGGCAAGATAGGTCCTTATAGTTTTAACTTTAGAATAATGACATTTTTAGCCCCTCTAGTTATAAATTTCAGAAAGTTACGATATATACCCCTATGCATGAAAACATTTGCAAATCAAGTCTAAAATTCATAATTTTGATATTTTTAAAATCCAAAAGAGTTTTGCAAGTCATAGCTTATTAGAATAAGCTAAATTAAGATGTTCTAACGTAACAAAAGTTTAGAAAAAGGATTCGTTAGCTGGAAAATCAAAACGGGTCATTTTTAGGGTTTTAGTAAAAAACACATGGGTTTGAGGATTTAAGGCTTCAAACAAGAGTTTATATATGATCTTAAGAGTATTATGAACATTATAAAACAAATTATGAGCTTATTGAACAAGATTTTGAGCTTACTTGAGCTAAAATGGGTCGAATGAGGGTTTTTGGGTTCGTATGCCTAGAAACGACTTCAAGGGCTTCCTTATCTTGATTCTTGGCTTCTATTCTGATCTTAGGGACTTCACTTGATCCTCTTTGTTCTGATTTAGAACTCCATTTTAGTGGTGATGAAGATTTGAGGTGTGATTGAAAGGGTTGCTTGGATTCGGCTTATATAGTGCTCAAAACCGTTGGTGCCCAAGTTTTATGCTTGGAGTAGGGATCAAGGTGATAGAGTAATGACTAAGGAAGGTTATAGGGTGAGTATGGAAGGCTAGAAAACTAGCTATGCAAGGTGTGGGGTTTGGAGTGGGTTTAGCTGCCATAGGAGTGACAAGGAGGTGTTTGTTTACTTGGTGGGAAAGTGTGGTGATGGAGGTGCTTGTAAGGTGGTAGGGTGGCTGCTAGATGACATAGTGGTGAGGTCATAGTGGTGCTTGAGGTGCTTGGTTGCTTAAAAAAGGGTCAAAATGAAACAAAAAGGTGTCGGGTTAGTTTTTGGTTCGGTTTAGGGTTTTTAGTTTTAAATTCGAGTTAGGGGTATGATTAAGGATAGATTAGGGTTTAGGATTAAGGTTAGTGTTAGGATTAGAGTTTAGGATTAAGGTTTAGGGTTTAGGATTAAGGTTTAGGGATTAGTTTTAAGGTTTAGGATTTAGTTTTAGGTTTAAAGTGAAATTAGGGTTTTAGGGTTTCGTTTAGGGTTTAGGGTTTTAGATTAGGGTTTTAAGATGACTTAGGGTTTAGGTTTAGGGTTTAGAAGTCATGCATTAAGTTCTTGTACCTTGTGTTAAAGTGGTGGTAAGGTTTAAACATGATTTAGGAGCTCAAATGACCTATTTTGGCTTTCTTGCATTATTGACTTGTACATTGGGCTTTAGAAAGTTGTAACTTGATTTAGGAGGGAAAAAGATATTCAAATGTTGTGCATTGTACACTTGTATACATGCTTGAAGGCTTGCACATTCATTTTATATGTATACATTACATATAATTAGGGTTTTGATATAAACGTTAACGAATAAAGCTTGTTTTGATATAACGTTGTAAATGGTACGTTAAATGGATAATGTACTTGATAAAAATGATATTAAGATATAGAATTGACATATTAGGATGTTTACATGATATAAACATAGATAGAATTGGCATAGGTAGGTTGCGTGAGCTCGTTTACTTTAGAGATGCAAGTTACGTTGCATAATAAGATAAAGCAAAAATTTCCCTGTAAAAAGGTGGTATATATAATAGATGGATATTACAGTGCATATAATTTAATAGATAGATAATTACAGTGATGAAAATTACGGGTTGTTATATCACTGCTTTCATTACTTGATCCTTGTTCATTGTTGTTGTCGTCTTCATCATTACCCCAAGACTCAGATTCACTCTCAGTTGAGTCATCTTTGGTCATATCAGGAACCCCTGGTTTATCACCTGTTCCTTCACTTATGAAAGTAGGTGTGATCTTTTCAACTCTTGGAGGTTTTTCGGTAACTGTACCAGAACCACTAGGATGTGTCTTGTAAAAGTCCCTTAAGCTCTTCTTTTTTACTTCTTTCATCTGAGCTTCTTCAGTCAAAGCTACATCAAATAACAGCTCAATTCCTTTTCCATGAGCAACATCCACCTTTTCCTTTTCCTTTCTTTTAGACTTTGTTTCCACAGGAGCCTCTCTGATGACGATACCTGCTGCTGGAGTAGTTGTAGATTTCTTGGCAGGTCTCTTAACTCGTTTGCCTTTATGGACAGGTTCTTCATCTACAAGGACTAGATCACTGTCCTTCTTAGATGGAGAGGCTTTCTTGAATTTTCTAGCAATCTTGGGAGGAACAGCACCTGTAGCATAGCCAAGATAAGTCTTGTAAGCTTTACTTTCCTTCATCTCTGGACTGGTCAAACATTCAGGAAGAGTAGCTCCATAGATCTGAGTTGATTCTTTTGCTGAGACAAATCTTAAGGTATTAATCAAGTAGTCATCCTTAGAGGTGTGCATCCTAATTTTGTTTCTCCAGGAATGTGTCTTGTCTTGAATGAGAAAGTGGTGAATGATTACTTTGGTGAAGCGAGGGTAGTACATCTTCTCTTGCTTTTTGAAGGCCCTATTGTCAATCTGATAAATGAAGTCTTCCCAAAGCAGTTCCATATAGTCTGCATTTTTCTGATAGTACATACCCCAAAGGATTTGAGCTTTAGAGAGACGAAGCTTGTCAAGACCACTAGTCTTTCCAGATAAACCCCGGTTGATAAGAGCAGTAAAAGTTCTACAGGGTTGATGCATCTGATAGAAAACAACATCATTGAGTGAATTGATCTCCCTAGTATGACCGAGTTCTCTTAAGAAAGACATAATGTCTTCTTCAGAAGGAAGGGGGTCAAAGTCTCTACCCTGTACACTTGGGCAAATATGAAAGATATCTCTGAAGATTTCCAAAGTGAGTTTGAATCGTTTCTTCTTGTCAAGCTTGAATCTGTAAAAGGTGTCATGCTTGTACACAAAATTCCAGAATTGGTGCATGTACACTTCAGGGACATCAGCAGTGATGAGAAATGCAGGATAGCATGGAGTGAGTGCAATAGCATCCAGAACAACTTGAAATGTGGGTTCTCTTGGTGTCAATCCGCGAGGGATTCTTCCATTGCATTTTCCCGATTATCTATTCCTATTCTCTTTGAAACAACTCAGGACCAAGTCATGGTTTATTGTGCCAGTGATGGAAATACATGATTTCTGCTAATATTATTTCACACACATTCATATACACTAACAAATAATATAGTAGAACAATAGACAATTTATACCTTTGGAATAAGAGGTACATGATTTACAACAGGGGATAGGCACATAATTACTAGGCAACAAATTGATACACATGCACATGATGCAAAGAACTAATACACATTCAAACATGAGATACACACACTCATATACCATATTAACTATAGGCTAACTATTGAAATCAATACAATTACAAAAAATTTCTAAGGAAAATTACACCTAAATTAATCACTAAGTCACAAGATAGGGATTAATTATACTTAGATTAAGTTTATTAGGATTGGAATTAACCCAAAAACCAAGATTAGTTCTCCTCTAGCTAGTAAAAATCAATATAGTACGCCTTTAGATATTTGTATAAATCACCTTTTAAACCTAAAGTATAGTTCACACCTGTGTTAATCTTATGTATATCGCTTGTACCCAAATTCATTTTAGTTTACCTGTTATATAACTAATGTAAAGTTCGCCAATGTAAACTATGTATATTTCGTCCCGTAGCAAACAATTGTATAGTTCGCCTGTACAACTATGTATAAGTTCGCTGCTGTAGCAACTATGTTATAAGTTCCATCTGTAGTAAAACGTATGTATAGTTCGCACTGATGTAAAACTATGAATGTAAGTTTGTGCCGTTGCAAATGTTTACACAAATATTTTTCACATTTTAGGCCATAATAGCTATCACAACTTGGTCACATATCATCTAGGAATCATTCTAACATCTCTAACACACAAATTAACCACAAAAATCTTGATTTATGTCAAGTTCGAGCCATATGAACACAAAAACCCAAAATATTCAAGATTTTTCAAACAAGTAAAAATAGTTTTTATTTAAAATATCACTCAAAATCATTCAGAACATACCATTAGCTTCATTCTAAACCCAAACCCATGAACATTTTCAAGTTCTTGCCCATTTTAACAATTTCGACATCAAGAATCATTCGAAACACATAAGTGAGTTATCCCTATTAAAAACTGTTATGGGTACAACAACTAGACCCTAATAGACCAAAACCCCTCAAACAATTTAACTTTTCATACACTTTTAAGTGGTGATAAAAAATTAGGTCGATTTTAGGGTTTTTCGTGTAACATTCCACGATTCAGTCATATATATGGTAGATGTAATGTTAACACACGTGTACCTTAAGCTTTAAAACAAAGATTGAGCAAGTTCTTGAAGGTCTTGAGATTTAACAATTGTGAATTTAAGGTTTATGTGTGTGTGACGAGAGGTAAAATGACGGGGAGGGTGTTTATGTTCAAAACTTTTAAGGTTTGGCATAAATGCCCCTGAGGTTTAATGACACTTCTAACTTTCTAAAAAACTTATCCTAAGGCAAACTAAGTTTCCCATATTGCAAAACTAGTCCCTAAGGTTTAGTAAACAAGAAAAAAATCACACATTTTGCATTAATACCCCTATAAGATTAAACAAATACCATGTAAAGCCCGATTGAGTTAAATTTAATTAACTCCCCTTTAATTATGCACCCAATATCATTACGACCTTTTCCGATTGACACATTATTAGTTGTGAAGAAGATGATTGACAGTTTCTCCTCTTCAAATAATGACCCGTTTTCTATTGAAAGAGTTGTAGTCGTTATTTGATAGATCAAAATTGTCTTAGAAAATGATGATTTGTTGAATCTGAAAGATGATTATTGTATATTTTGAAAATCAAAACCCAAGAAAATAATATTTCTCTTATTTTGACACATAAGCGCACTGACACGTACACTAATGGATTATAAAAAGCACGGGTTGTGATGCAAAGTAATCACAAGCCTTTGAATGAATATAAAGTAATTCATTCCAGAGAAAAATAAATTTCCTGTTGTGAGGTCAAGTTATCTTTTTGACGATATACTTGCCTTGAAGATGATGACCGGGTTACTATAC
>BQNB010046357.1:0-43743 GCA_026074375.1 Tanacetum coccineum | reverse complement strand
TAAGATGTACCACCTTGCTGATAAGATGTACCTCACTGATTCCCGTATACAGTTGTCTGCGGGTTTGCAACACTAAGTCTAAACAAAAAAGCAGAAATTAAACTGTAGCATACCTTTTGACGTATTTTGCTTTTGATTGTTTAATCTTAAAGATGTTTCTGCATCAAGATATATTTTATTACACTTGTTTATCTACTTCTCGCATTTTTACACATGCAACAGTTGCACCTACTTCTTATCTTTAGATATACGAAAACATGTATATATCTTGAGATGACGATTGAGACTTGATTAATCCAAACTATCCCAATAGACCCTAATATGCCTAATACGTTAATGTGACAATGTGCAAACAAAACCTAATCTCATGAGTATTATAACACTTAAGCCTACAATTATGATCTACAACTTATACTCATAAAAAAGATCAAGAATGGAGATTGTTTCATTCTTATGTATCTTTAACCTCTAAATGCTTATAACAACAATGGGTCTATGACTTTTTATTTAAGCCATATATAACCAAACAATCCAAAACATCTAAAGATGAATATTAAGACTAATAGGTCTTATTTGACCCCCTAAATGTTCATCTTCACATTATCAAAGAACGCATATTTTAGGATTGTGAAATTGCATATACCAGATGAGTATTGCTCGTTCACTATGGATAGCACCATCTTGTTTGCGTTGTAAGCTGGCTTTGATTTCTTCTTTAGATTCTCTACTGTCATTTCATGTATTCCCCAACAGTAATCCTATAATTTTAAATGCACTGATCTATTGCAGTGGTAAAATACCAGTATGATAGATGAGTTATAAAGAAAAGTGGTTGGGTCATCTGTTTTAGTTCATGTGTAGCATGGCTTTGTTCCATGAGCAATATTAGTAATAGGGAACTTAGTAATCCTTAAGCAATTAACTTCAGAATATGCAGGTATGCATATTCTGCATTTATCAATACTCGCCACTTAAAAATTATGCATATACGCCCGTTAACATACCAAATCTCCTAAACGAAATCCTCAGCAAATATGAACAAAGGAGCAAGTAAAGAAAAATATATGATTTCGTGAACATTGCCCATCTTCATGTCCTTATATAAGAAGTGATTTCTATTGGTTATGCTGGCACAAAAAACTTAGTTGGCAACAAAAGCTGTATGTTTTACTTGTTTGGGCCAGACTGTCAGAGTGTTCATACAACTAACGAAAAGAAGAGAGATGGTATCAAAAAGGAACCTGACTATGGTGAGCATATTCTCCCATAGGAACAGCTTGTGCACCAAATGCTTCCAACAAACGCGGCAATTCTCCTTAACTGTATACATAAGACAAACATAAAACTATACATATTAAAATTAGAAAATGATGATTTTAACTAAACAGTACCACAAGCTGTACATCAAAAAGAAATAAATAAATGAGACAATTTAAAACAAAAAGTATACTGTTAATAAAAAAATCGATATAAACGTGAAACAAGAATGACAGCCAAAACAAAAGATGTTACTACAGAGGAACTTAAAGTATAAAAAATCACAGATAGTAATGAAAGCTGAAAGCGGTAAAAAAAGGCACAGAAATGTGTTATCAGCTTTAAGAAGAAGAAAAACTTTACTGGAAAACTCAACCTTATTTGATGACTCCAAAAGAAAAATGTATCCACTTAAGTAATTTTCTCGAGACTCGGACTCAGCAACTTTAACAAAGACCCCTTGCAATGACAAGGTAGGAGCGTATCTGCAGAGAAGGGAATTAGACATACTGCTAAAGATCATAGACAAATGGAAATCAGTTATGACAAAGACGACATAAGGCAATACTTACGAACTACAACTCGGGATCAATAACAGTTGGAGTATGTTGCATATATGTTGCATAACTTCTTCGATTTTAGCGAGAGCCATGTCATACTGAGCGCGTCTGTCATAATGCTGCATAAGTACAATAAAAGAATGAGAATATGCAAGCTAACCGGGACGCATAAGCCATGTCATACTGAGCCCGTCTGTCCTATATATGTCCAACGAAAAAAACTTGATATGTTATAATGGCTATTATATTGTCCTTGACTTGGCCATCTTGCATTCCTTGTTAAAAATGTCTGCTTTGTAGCTTATAACATGTTCTGATCTAAATTAAATATTATGATATCAATTAGAACAACGATAATCAATATTAGATTTTTATATATATTACAACCAAATATTGTTAACACCCTAATGTCAATATATATATATATATATATATATATATATATGAACAAAACACATATATTTAGTAAATATATATGTTTTTACAATATATAGACATTATATATATATTGTTACAATACGATTAATGTATTAAAATATAACAACATATATCGTAAACATTAAATATGATTACACAGAATTCGCCAAAGAATAAATCGGTAGGTTTTAGGGTTTATGAATAAAGTTAGGATTTTAGTTTATGAGTTATTAAAGATAAATAATAAGGGAATTATGTAATGTTTATTTGAGTATATTAATTTGGTTTTGCATGGGAATATAATAACTTGTGGCTTGGTCCAGTGGTTGAGTTTCTTGCCTTTGTATCAAAAAACCCATGTTCCAATCTTGCCATGGGTAATTTTTTAAAATATTTATGGACATGCTTAGTGGCTTTATTGACTTTCGTATACATCCTCTTATTGGAAAAATGAATTTAAAATAAAAACTAAAAAACGAATTTTACCAAAAAAAAATTAGTAATGACATGGCATCCATGATGATGTGGCATTAAATGGTCAAAATATATATATAGGAGTGTTAATGTGGTGTAGCTTTTTAAAATTCTTAAAATAAGAAGTAATATAAGGACAATTTAGTAAATAAACCCAAAATTTAATTGCAAGATTAATGCCTCATTTTGTGTAACGTTTTTAACTTTATTATTCTAAACACTATTTAATTTTCATTTAACATGACGTTTATATGGTAGTATTTTTCTTGATACATCTTCATATCTATTTATTTATTGACGCAAACTCATACACCACTGACTCGTACACCATTGACTCGTACACCACCGAATCGTACACCACCGACTCGTACACCATCGACTCATACACCACCGACTCGCACACCACCGACTCGTACACCATCGTCTCGTACACCACCGACTCGTACACCACCGACTCGTACACCACCGACTCGTACACCACCGACTCGTACACAACGGACTCGTACACCACCGACTCGTACACCACCGATTCGTATACCACCGACTCGTACACCACGAACTCGTACACCGAATCGTACACCACCGATTCGTACACCACACACTCGCACACCACAAACCCGTACACCCCAAAACCGTTGGATCTATCGATTATTGTTAGATGATATTAATGATGGATGAATGGTGTTACTGTAATAAATATTTAGTCAAATGATAATTTATGAGGAGAAGTTACAATAAGAGTTATGGAGGCAATAAAAACGTATTTGTAACATATATTTAATCAAATAGGATTACCCAAAATCCCCTTAATGCTATACAAAAATAATTAATTCTATTTTTATTTCATAAATGACCTTTATGTCACTTAATCAAAATAATAGATTCTAATGGTCCCAAAACACTTATTATTTTAACAATTATAAGATACTACACTACTTTAACAAAATAAATATAGATACATATATATATATATATATATATATATATATATATATATATATATATATATATATATTGGCATTTTCTTTACAGAATCATTTTTTTGTACAGAATCATTCTTTTTACTCATAACAATTCATGATGTACATCATATCAATGCACATGTTATTTTTGTGCCATTTATGTAATTAAGTGAAAAATTAGAGCACCACTTGTAAAGCTCAAAAGGTATTATAGGAATTCTATATTATTAAATTCCATAACCGTTCCCAAATTTGAAGGATATCAGATCTCAAAATCCCTTTATCACTTTCACAATCACATCTCTCTCTCCTTTACCAATATCAATCAAACATAACCCTAATCTAATGACAGCCGCCACCATCATATATTCTTCTTTGGCCGTTTGTATCATTCCGAGATCTACAAAGTCAGTAAGTGGTTTTATTTCGTTTTCTTTAGATGACAATCGATTTTGTTTTTGTATTCGTTTTAATGTTACATTTTTTAATCTTTTTTTTATTCGTTTTTATTGGATCGAGCACACTAGGAGTAAGAGAGCATAAAAACATAATCAATTGCAAGAGTTATGTTTGGATTAGTTGGTCCCATATACTTAACCACAAGCGTTTGGATTAGTTGGTCCTATATATCAATGGTTTCAAGTGTTCAACTCAAAAAAATTGTCACTCACCAAAAAACAAACCATGGCAAGATCTTATCAGAAACAAGTAACCTCTAAAAAAGAGTTCATACATGTTTTTTTGCTGCTCGTGGGTCTTTAGCCCATAATACATGCTGATGTTTTCTTTTTTTCAGTTTGTTGTTAGGCTTGCTATTGGTGCTTGCATATGATAATGTTTTTATTGTTTAGGTTGTGGAGAATCTTAGTTTAGTTGTTGTCTTGTGTGGCTTGGAATGTTTGGTTTCTGTTATGTGTCAAGCTCCTTGCTTGGCTCTCTTTGTTCTTTTGTTGTTTGGCTTTTGGCCACTCATCTAATACAAGTTAGCTTTTAAAAAAAATAGTTCATACATGGTTTTTGGTTACAAGTAATTGATGTATATCATGTAGATTTTTTTTATGATTTATATCAATCGTTTCTAGTATGTGTGTTACTTGTCATTTTTTATGTTTTTTATAATTGATTGTAAACTCACTCTCTTGGTTGCAGTTCTGCTCTACCCTCATCCAAGGTGAATGCTATAGTGCAGGGGACTTTGGTCATTTGGTGCTCTCTGGCATCCAGATTGGGCCTTTGGGCTTTAAAATCATATGTGTTCCAGTTACAACTAGAGATGAGATTTTATTGATGTTATACAAGCACTTGAACAAAAGAATCCGTAAATATAAGCCGATGCATATATATTTCAAAGTTAATATAAAATTAATAGAAGAGTGCATATATGTTTTGTGGCTTGTATAGAATCACTGAAAAGAGTGTGCATATGTGTTTGAAGGTTGATATGAAATCAAGAAAATATATATGAATACATGTTTCAACTTGTGACTATGTGTTTAGATCGTGCATATGTGTTTACCAGTGTTCATAATAAAAATAATAGTTTTGTTTGTAATTTCAGGTATTGATAAAGATGAGACCAATACACATGTGTTTTCACAAGTACATCTTTCATGAAGAAAAGTTGATTATGATAAAGATACAAAGACGCAAGTGCAGCGTGCATCTATGTTTTAATAAATTTGATGAGAAAGTGAAGCGTGCACATATGTTCTTTGAAGAGTGCACACATGTTTTTGAATGACGTGTACATTTATATTTAACAATTTGTATTTAAAATGTGTTTCATTCGATATCAATTTGTGTGTATACAATTCATGTTTTTTGTTTCTTATAAGTTTCTAGATTACATGTATTTGTTTATTGTTTTTGGTTATAAATGTCGAAGATTAGAAAAAGATACAATATAAACATATGTGCAATTATCATTTTAAGAAAAAAAATGTAGAATAGAAACATATGAGATTTACAATATTTAAGAAAATATATATGCACTTGTTTTTTTCTTTTGAAAACATATATAATGAAAAAAATTATAAAATAAAAAAAGTTATTTTTTTAATTCTGAAAATTAAGAGGTTTTAAAAAAACGTTTTTTAATAAAATAAAACAAAAAAAAGTCAAAATGTGTTTTGACTATTATACCCTTTTGAATTAAATTTAAATTTATTAATTATACTAAATTCTTATTGGTTTAAGGTGGTTCTGTAGGTTCTGTACAAAAAAGTGGTTCTGCAAAGAACGGTCCCCTATATATATATATATATATATATATATATATATATATATATATATATATATATATAACGTCAACATTTTTTATAAAATCGTACTTATGTAAAAAACATTACAATATTAAGCTCGTTTTGTTCGCAATTCGAAGATCTTTCCACATGTATTTTTTGATCTGAATGAAACAGTAGGGAATGTGTTATATATTTGATAAATAAAGTTTATTATATTAAAAAATCATAAATAGTTAAAAGTTGAGGGTACGTTTCGTAAATTTTCTTTTTTCTTTTTATATTAAACTTCAACATTTTTTATAAAATCGTGCGTATGTCAGAAGCATTGCAATATTTGGCTCGTTTTGTTCGCAATTCCAAGATCTTTCCGAGCGTACTTTTTTATCTGAATGAATCGATAGATATGTGTTATATATTTGATAAATAAAGTTTATTATATAAAAAAATCGTAAATAGTTAAAAGTTGAGGGTCCGTTTTGTAACTTTTCTTTTTTTTCTCTATTAACGGCCGGCGGATTTTTTTTTAGTTTGGGCCGTTGTTGGGCCGGCTTTTGGGCTGCGAATTTTTTCGGCGTCAAAACAACGTCGTTCCTGATCAGTATTGATATATACAAGCATGATAGCCTGCGCGTTGCGGCAGAACTTATTTTTTTACGAATCGATTACATAATAAGTGAACTTTCATTTCAATTTGTTATAGGAATCTAAAGAGAAGTTTTATTCATTTCAATTTGTTATAGGAATCTAAAGTGAAAAGTTTTACATTTTGTACTGAAAATGAAAATGAAATTGGTTATATGGACTTTTAAGGGAGGCTTTTTTTTTTTTAACTATATGTTGCTTAAATTTGATGGAAAACCCTTTTTTTATGTTGTATGTTTGCTAATATTTAGTATCTTTTTTGTGTACCGTTACGTAAAATTGCAAAAAAATCTCAAAAAGGTTCATTATTTGTCAAGGATTATTTTATTTGGTCATTGTGAGCCAAAAATGGCAGCTAATATGTTTCATGTTATTATACTCACTACTCACGTCACAATTGTTGACCAAGTAAAAAAAAAGCCAAACACGCCGGCCCAAACTGGATGCCCAAAACAACACCGGAGCCCGCGACCCAATACGGCGCCGTTTTTGATCAGAAATGTGTATTACAAGCAAGATAGCCCGTGCGTTGCAGCGGTGCATAATTTTTTGCGAATCGATTCTGAACGAATATTGAGTGGAAATCTGCCCGCGCGTTGCGCCGGGGCTGACTTGTATTCAACGCATGTATTTTATTTTACTGAGAATATTTTTAACAATCACGGAATTTGAATGAGTATTTGTCATTTGGGCGAGTATAGTATTTTTTACTTATTTGGTTAAAAAATATGTGATATTCGTATTTATATAACATGACATCTACCTGGAATCATATACTAAAAGTATTTACTAATTAAAGTTCATAAACGTTAACAGGGTTTGAAAGACCAAAACGGCGTAACATGGATTTTTGGGTCAGCGGACGACTTTTAATATGTATATAAATATAAATATGAATGCGAAATCGGTTTTTAAATACAGTCGTAAATGACAAAAAAGTATATGTTATTTATATAATTTTAATTTTTTTAGAGTTGTACGTTTCTGACCCATGTCGTTTATTTTAAAGTTATCAGGTAGTTTATGGTGTGTTTTGAAAGTTTATTGTTTTATATATATATATATATATATATATATATATATATATATATATATATATATATATTATATATTTTATATATATACTATATATATTTATATATATTATTTAATATATATATATATATATATATATATATATATATATATATATATATATATATATATATATATATATATTAAACTTCAATTTTTTTTATAAAATCCTACGTATGTCAGAAGCATTGCAATATTTGGCTCGTTTTGTTCGCAATTCGAAGATCTTTCCGCGGGTATTTTTTATCTGAATGAATCGGTAGATATGTGATATATATTTGATAAGTAAAGTTTATTATATAAAAAAATCATAAATAGTTAAAAGTTGAGGGTACGTTTTGTAAAAAAAAAATTCCTATTTTGTGCCGGCAACTTTTTTTTTAATATTGCCGACTTGTAGGTTCCACGTTATTAAACTCGCGCCACAAATATTGACCAAGTAAAAAAAGCCAAATGAGCCGGCCCAAACTAGGAGCCCAAAAAAACACCGGAGCCCGCGACGCAAAACGACATCGTTTTACATCAGTATTGATATTATTTATAATAGTCATAAAAGATTAATAGATGATTATCACACTATTTGATCAGAAATGATTTGGGCCAAAATGAAACAAACCATTTTTACAAATAATCATAACGAGTTGGAACTCGCGCGTTGCGACAGTGCTAACAATTTTTTTAGTTGTTTGTTTTTAAGAGTTTTTTTTATATTGGATTGTATTTATAAGTGGGAAGTATAAAAAAATGTATTGGACATATAATCTGAGACGAAATGAGTAACAGAAATCTCTTGTATAGTGGATTTTATTTTATAAGTGGGAGGGAGGTACAAATCATATAATTATGTTTATACACAAATAGATGAAACAAGCGCAGTTGCTCGCGCCTTGCTGTGAGGCGGTGTTTATTTTATCATAGATTTTTATGAGATTTGGGTAAATATGTGTTATGCATGACTGCCCGCACGTTGATGCCGGGCGTTAATTTTTTTTTTCTTTTTTCTTTTTTTTTTTTGTATTTTGTGCGGCTTTTTTTTTCCTGTTTTATGTTTAACAGTTTTTTTATATGGGCTTATGTGTTGGACGTCATGTCGTGGGTATTTTTTTGATCTGAATAAATCAATACTTTTGTAAAAAAAAATCTTATTTTGTGCTGAGCAATTTTTTTTAATTATTTTGTGCAATAGTTTCTTTTTTTTATATGGGCTTATGTGTTTGGTCTCATGTCGTGGATATTTTTTGATATGAATAAATAAGTACTTTTGTAATTTTGTTTCCTATTTTGTGCCGAACAATTTTTTTTTTCAAGTTGCCTAGTTAAAGAAAAAGAAAAACCAAAAAAAAAAGTCAAATGGGCCGGCCCAAAGTGGGAGCCCAATAGGCCGGTACTGTAGCAACTACGTCAAAACGAGGTAGTTTTATTCCAAATATAGTATATAGATATAATGAGTATATAAAATTATATATTGGATTGTATTTTATAAGTGGGAGGTAAAATCAAATTTATCTTATCCAATCCAATATATGTCCTAGTGAGGTAATGATATACAAACAAGCCACCCAAAAAAAACTACATTGGGCCAAGGAAATGGGTCGAGATAAGCCCACATACACAACCCAACAATGGGCCATCACTATTTTGTCCTGGAGCGACATGCTACATAGTATGTATATTAATTCTTATAAATGACTTTATTAATCTCATTATATTAAAAAAAAAACAAAACATCTTAGTTAAAAGCGAAAATTTATTCATCTGATCCAATATCAAGTTACCAGCTTAAATGTGAAATCAAGTGGGATCGTTACCAGCTTTTCAGCCGGCTCAGCCCGTTATTTATGTGGGTCAGTCACCAGTTTTTCAGCAGGCCCAAGCCGTTACTCATGTAGGTCGACCCTTAGCTGAGTCCAGACATACGGGTCCCACAAGTCTCCCGGGTCAAGCGACCACCTTACCACATACTTTTCATACTGTGACTCTACAGGATCCTTCTAATGGTGCTTGGAATATGGATACATGTGCGAGTTCTCACCTTAATGATTTCGTTGCTAGTCTTGGTGTTGTTTTTAATACTTGCATTTATCCGTCTGTCTCGGTTGGTAACGGTCATACTATACCCGTCACCAATACTGGACATAGTATTTTGCCAACTCCTCATAGGTCCCTTCATTTTAATAACGTGCTTATCACCCCCAATATTGTCAAAATCTAATTTATGTTCGTCAGTTTGTTCGTGACAATAATTGTACTGTTGAATTTGATGCGTTTGGTTTTTTCGTTAAAGACTTCATGACTCGTCGGGTGCTTCTCCGATGTGATAGCACGGGGGATCTTTACCCGGTCACGCAACCCACTCCAATTCCTCATGCGATTCTTACCAGTCAACATATGTGGCACCAACGACTTGGACATCCAGGAAGTGAAGTGTTACGTCGCCTTGTTTCTCGTAATCTTATTTCGTGTAATAAAGAGAAACCTTCCGTTATTTGTCATGTTTGTGAGCTTGGCAAACACGTGAGGCTTCTTTTTGTTAGTACCAATACTTCAATTACATCTCGGTTTGACATTGTTCACTCAGATGTGTGGACTTCACCCATTTCGAGTCTTTCAGGTTTTAAATACTACTATGTTTTATTTTTGGATCACCATTCTCATTTTGTTTGGGTTTATACGTTGGTTAATAAATCGAATGTCTTGTCTAAGTTTATTTTGATTCGTACTTATGTTAATACTCGGTTTAAATGTGAAATCAAGTTGTTTCAGTGTGATCATGGTGGTGAATTCAACAATTGTGCCTTACATACATTATTTCCCTCTAAAGGTATTTAGTTTTGGTTTTCTTGTCCTAAAACCTCCCAACAAAATGGAAAGTCCGAAAGACTAATTCGCACCATCAACAATCTCATTCGGACCTTACTTTTTCAAGCTAATCTGCCACCTAGTGTTTTCCAACCTGAAGTTGAACCTACAACACCCACACCCCGTAACACTACAATTGATACTCCAAATCATACAACACCTAATAGTCCCCACACACCGCCTAATAGTCCCCACACACCAGCCCAATCTCTAACTGTGGCCCAAAATCAAACCGGAGCCCAACCTACACCTACTTCAACCGTGGCCCAAAACCAACAAGTGACCCACCATCTTCAAATTTGTTGATAGAAATAATGCCTAAAAACGTTATTGATATTTTTGACTTCTCTACATTTTGATAATCATAAAATGTAAAAACGCTCTATGTAAAATTAAACATAAACAAGTAATTAGTCGTAAATTTTCATTTCGAAAATTAATCACTTAAAGGTATAAATAAATAAATGCTTAATTTATTTGTGATCAAAGGAATTTATTTTTTCTAAACCTTACATTTTTATAAAATGTAACAAACATTTTTAAAAACTTATACAAAACATTTTTGGTATTTACAAGAAATGTTTTATTCAAATAAATATTTTGAATTTAAATTTTCCAACTAAAAATAGATAAAACTGATCCAGGAAACACCTCAACTGAAAAAGATAAAAATGAGAGCGTCCTATTATAGGCGCCCCCCTTATAGGTAAGGGCGGCCCCCTTAGTGATAAGGGGGCCAACCTATGAGCTAAGGGGGCCGGCCATGTAAAAACGCTCCCAGCTTTGCCTATAAATAGTGGATTGTTCCCCATAGATTTCTCACCTTTTGCACTCATTTTCTTTCTGTCTAAAACCAGTTTATATATCTCCTACAATCCTTTGATCATTTAATCTTAAGCATTTGTTTCCAAGTGATTCAAGCTTAGATCCTCAAGTGCAAGAGAATAATACTTCTAGTCATCAAGTCAAGAAGTATTATAGCTTAGTTGGTGTTCACGTAACATAATTACGATTGTGTAGTATCTTGTAATTCATTTATATCTCTTGTGATTGTGTGTAATAGTTAGATCGAGTTGATCGTGTTAGTGTTTAGATGAAGTGATATCTTGTTAGTGTGGTTAGTATTTTAGGCCTCAAAATACAAGCTTGTGGTAGATTAGTTCTAGCTAAGATTAGGACTCGGCATTTAGCTTAGTGTCAGAAATTAGTGTAAGCTACTTGTGTACAATTTTCTTCGCCTAAAGGAAGTTTGTTGACATAGTGGAGATAACTCTCAAGTTGGATACTCGAGGAGTGAAGTAGGGCGAAGAGGAGCTTCGTTACCGAACTACTATAAATCCGTGTGTTGTGGTTTGATCTTTCTAACTCGTATCTCTTGTCTTACAAATTTACATTATTACTTATTGTTCTTTATTTACTTAACTAGATAGTTTATATTGTGTGTACATTGTGATCACATAAAATCGAATATAACCTTTTTCATACAAACATCACATTAATTTAAAAAGCGATAAACTATACAACCCCCCTCTAGTTTCCACAATTGGTATCAAGAGCCACGTCAAACATGATTTTTAAAATAAATTGTATTTTTATACTTGAATCGATCTATGGAATCGAAAAAATATTATGAAGGGCAATCTATGCAAAGACCACCACTATTTGAAAGTGATGGATTTATTTATTGAAAAAATATATTCGAAACTTATGTGAAATCAAAAGATCTAGATCTTTGGCATGTTATCACCTATGGTGATTTTCCTCCTATTCAAAATAATCCCGAAACTAAAAAGGATGAAATTGTACCATTTGACAAACAAAGCTATGATCTTAAAAAGAAACTCGCTAAAAATAATGAAGCTAAAATGGTAATTTATAATGTTTTGCCACGTAAAGAATACAAAAGAATTTTTATGTGTAAAACCGTAAAAGAAATTTGGGATACTTTATTAATCACTCACCAAGGTAATAGTCAAGTTAAGAATAATAAAATAGATCTTCTTGTTCAACAATATGAACAATTTATGATTCCGAAAGAGGAATTGATAGATAATGCTTTTGCTAGATTTAACACTATTATTACTAGTATAAAAGCACTTGATGAAGGTTTTTCTAGCAAGAACTATGTTAGGAAATTTCTTAGGGCACTTCATCCTAAATGGCGCGCAAAAGGCACGGCTATTGAAGAGTCAAAGAATTTGACATCGCTATCACTCGACGAACTTATCGGCAACTTGAAAGTATATGAAGTGATAATAAAGAAAGATTATGTAATGGTCATACGCAAAAGAGACCATAGTAGATCACTCGCTTTGAAGGCTAAAAATGAATCTAGTGATGAAGAAAGTTCGACCTCTGATAGTGAAGACGAAGAGTATGATATGGCCGTGAGAGACTTCAAGAAGTTTTTCAAAAGACGATGAAGGTTTGTAAGACAACCACGCGATGAAAGAAAGTCGTTCCAAAGAAGTAAAGATGAAAAAATGGTAAAAGCGAAAGAAAATATTTTTTAAATGCGGAGATCCAAATCACCTCATCGGAGAATGCCCAAAGCCACCAAGAAAGAACCAAAGGGCTTTTGTCGGAGGAACATGGAGCGATAGTGGGGAAGATGATGAAGAAACGACTAAAGACGAAACTTGTCTTGTAGCTCAAGCGTCAAATGAGTTACCCTCCGAAACCGAATTTTATAGTGATGATTTATCGTCAATAGATGAATTAGACTTAGATAGTGAATATAATCGATTATGAAAATTAGGTCTAAAAGTTATGTCTAAAAATAAGTCACTAAAACTAATTAAAAATCGGCTAAAAAATGAGGTACTCGAATTAAAAGAAAAAGTGTCTCGATTAGAGAAAAACAAAGTAGTTAATCTCTGATGTAAAACATGTCAAAATATTAAAAATGAAAACGAAAAACTTAAGGAGGAAATAGCTAAACTTGATCAATTCAATAAAAGCACTCACTCGCTTAAGAAAATACTAAGTTTCAAAAACCATCCTGAGACAAATCGGGTCTAGAATTTAACTCGGCCGAAGCATCAACAAGTGGAACCAAACAAATAAAATTTGTAAAATCACAAGAACTTGAAAAAAAGTCTATTAAAGAAAAATCCGTCAAATTAAATTCAAGTCCGAAACCTAAATATATATTTGTAAACAATATTAAAATTCCCGTTGCAAGTGACGATGAAGTAAAAAGTTTTTATAAACCATCTTTAAAACCCGGAGTTGGATTTACCAAACCCGAAGTAAGGTCAAAAACTCCACCACCAAAAAGAAATAATATTTCTCGTCCTAGGTCTAAAACACCACAACCTAAGAGAAATCAAAATAGACAAAACTACTCAAATACATATCCCACAATGTGGAATAATTTCCAACAACTAAATTATGCTCCATGAGGAAGTTGTCCACCTTTTATGCATCCAAATCAAATGCAACGCATGCAAAGAATGTACGGTACTAACAATTTTGGACCCATGAGATATTAGAGACCAAATGTTTAAATTATTATGTTATTTAAATAGATATGCTTCGGAATTAATTTGGAGCCCAACGAGTGGATTAAAGATAGTGGATGCTCAAAACACATGACGGGTAACCGAAAGCTATTCTCTACATACAAAGCATACAACGAAGGTAACGTTATTTTTAGAAGTAATTTATATGGTAACATCATAGGCAAAGGTACGATTTCTCATGACTCCCTCATTATCGAAAATGTTGAGCACGTAGATTATCTAAAATTTAACTTGCCAAGTGTTGGTTAAATATTTGATAATAAGTGTAAAGTAATATTTACCGAACACGATAGCGAAATAATTAAAAACGAAAAAGTCATAGGTAGAGAAATTAAAAAAAGGCTTATATGTGATGAAGCTAGGAAATAAACCGTAAGATAATATATGTCTTGCAACTTTAGATGAAAATTCCACCTTATGGCATAGAAGATTAGGTCATGCAAATATGCAATTAATTCAATCTAGTGTCTAAGGAGTTAGTTAGAAATCTACCTAAGCTTAAATTCGACCGGCATTTTTGTGACGCTTGCAAAATTGGAAAGCAAGCTCATGCTAGTCACAAAGACAAAAATATAGTCTCGACTACTAGATTCTTATAACTATTACACATGGACTTATTCGGCCCTTCTGCCATACGGATTTATGGAGGAAATCGTTATACCTTAGTAATTGTAGATGACTACTTTCGATTTACATGGACTAGATTTTTAGGAAATAAAATCGAAGCTTTCGAAAATTTTAAAATAATTAGTAAAATGATTCAAAACAAATTAGGATGTTCCATATTGTCAATTAGAACGGATCATGGTCAGGAATTTAATAATGAGGTACAATTCGGAAACTATTGTGACTCTAATGGGATTACTTACAATTTTTCCGCTCATCGTACTCCACAATCAAATAGGGTAGTAGAAAGAAATAATCTTACTCTACAAGAAACGAGTAGGACTATGTTAAATGAACAATCTGTTCCACAAAATTTTTGGTGTAACGCGGTCAATACATCAACTTATATAATTAATAGAACTTCAATTAGACGTATTTTAGGAAAAACCCTATAAAAATTATTAAAAGGTAGAAAATCTAATCTTAACTATTTCAAAGTATTTGGAAGCAAATGATTCATTCTTAATACAAAAGATTATCTCACCAAATTCGACCCAAAGTCGTACGAAGGAGTCTTCCTAGGATATTATCAAAATAGTAAAGCTTATATAATTCTCAACAAACAAACAATGAGAATCGAAGAATCCTTAAATGTGACATTCGATGAAACTCCTCCCTCGCCTAAAACAACACCTTTGGAGGATGATTATTTAGTCGAAGAATAAGCTATTGATGTTAATAAAACAAGACCCTTAGGCAATGATATCGAATATAAATCTTTAGAAAGCAATGAAATCATAAATATTAAAGAATCTAAGAGTCATCCACTAGAAAATTTTATTGGTAATCTAAATCAAAGAACTCTTAGATCACAAGCTCAAGACAAAAGTAATTTCTTTTGTTTCCTTTCAACCATAAAATCTAAAAATATAAATAAAGCTTTAAAAGATGAAAGTTGGGTAGTTACTATGCAAGAAGAATAAAACCAATTTGTAGCAAATGATGTTTGGAAATGTTAGAAATCGAGAAAAGACTCGGTCACTACCAATATATCATAATAGCTCGTAGCATAATATTTGTAAACTTACCAAGCTAACCGGGTCAACATAAGACATCGTTATGTTGACCGGCCTTATGGTAGGTATAAATACCCCTCTCCACACCTTGGAGAGGGTTGGTTGTTTCATTTCCCTCATAATACATTTTCCTTCTTTCTCTCTCTAAAGTGTTACAACCCTTCTTTCTATCTAGACTTTCTCTTGCTTAGTTGTTAAGTGATTTGATACATCTACAATTAGTATCAGTCGCCATAGGGTGATATCGTGAGTTTGTGTGCGTTTTATCTTATTTAGATTGTCCATTTTGTTGTCTTTTTGGTTTTGTGACTTGAAAATCAAAACCCGGATTTTTGTGTTTAAAAGTGTTAAAGTTTATATTTTTAAGCAAGATAACTAGTTGTGCAAGAAAACATCAAGGTAAAACGTCAAAATGGTGAGATTTTGGTGATTTTTGTAGAAAAAGTACGTTTTAAGCTTGCGAAACATGTTATGAAGCTAGCGATTTATGTAGTCAAGTGATTTATGTAGTCAAGCGATTTATGTAGTCAATCGATTTATGTAGTCAAGTGAAATATGTCTTCATGCGATTTATGACAGGTTGAAGTTCAAGCGATTTATGTCATTTCTTGGAAACGAAACTCTTCTTAATTTTTCTTAGGTCATGCAAAACATGTCAAGCGAAATATGTATGCGATTTATGTCTTCATGCGATTTATGTCTTCATGCGATTTATGTCTTCATGCGATTTATGACAGATTGTTAGTTCAAGCAAAATACGTAATTGTGTAAAACAAAATTCTGTCCAATATTCACAAACCAAGCGAAACATTACATTGTCATATTCCTTGAGAAACATTACAGTAACACATTCCTTGAGAAACATTACAACGACATATTTCTTGAGAAACATTACAATGTCATATTCCAGGAAAAACATTACAGTGTCATATTCCTTGAGAAACATTACGTTAATCACAAAAAGATTTTATTTTCTACGGTTTGTCTTACTTTGTAAAATTCCGTAAAATAATTAGATTTATCGGTTTTAGTGAAGATTTGTAAAATCTCGTAGAATATCAATCTTAATCACCGACAACAACATCCCTTAACATAATCCTCCTTTATCACTATTCGATCATTTATTTAATCATTTCACTTTTCAATTAAATCAAGATGACTACTTTAGTAGAACACATAATTGTAGTTGGAGCTGAAAACAGTCATCCAATGCTTGAGAAGTCAATGTATGATTCATGGGCGAAGTCGTATACGTCTATTCATTAAAGGGAAGAAACGTGGTAGGATGATGCTTGATTCAATAGACAATGGTCCATTGGTCTATCTAACTGTTGAAGAAGATGGACAGACTTGACCTAAGAAATACTCTAAACTCACTGAAGCACAACAACTTCAAGATGACTGTGATGTTCAAGCAATAAACATCATTCTTCATGGTCTTCCACCCGATGTGTATGTACTCGTCAACCATCAAGAGGCAGCTAAGGATATTTGGGATAGAGTCAAGCTACTAATGAAAGGCGCTAAATTATCATATCAAGAATGCGAATGTAGATTATACAACTTGTTTGATAAGTTTGCTTATGTTCAGGGTGAAACATTATATGAGTACTACTGGAGATTCTCTCAGCTGATCAATGACATGCATACTATTGGGATGGCAATTGCAGCAAGTTCAAGTCAATACCAAGTTTCTGAATGCTCTTCCACCGGAATAGAGCAAGTTACTCACTGATGTGAAGTTAGCAAAGAGGTTGTATACCACCAACTATGATCAGTTGTATGCATACCTAAGTCAACACAAATGACATGCTAATGACGTATGTATCATGCATGAAATATATCTGGATCCTCGTGCATTGGTAGCCAACTCTCAAACTCTATACAATCATTCTCAGTCTCCACAACATTTAGGTTCTTCAATGTATCCACCCCCTAAACAATTCACACCAGTTTATGCAGCACCTATTCATCATCAACACCATTACACTCCAGTCAATCCACAACAACAATCAGTTTCTCTACAACCATTCATATCTCCGCCAGTGACACTATAAACTCAAGCTGAATTTCCTCAATTAGACTCTGGTCTTGTTATTCCTACATTTCAGCAAGGAGAGGATCCGATTGACTGCATCAACAAAGCAATGGCATTCCTATCTACTATGGCATTAAGGTTTTCACCTTCAAACAATCAACTCAGAACATCTTTTAAACCTAGAAATTAGGCAACCATTCAAGATGAAAGAGTTACAGTTCAACAAGTTCAAGGAAGACAAACTCAGAGTTTTGATAGCAATTGAAACAAAGGAATTGCTACAACCTCAAGGGGAAATTATGCAGCTGGTCAAGCAAGGGTTGTGAAGTGTTATAACTGTCTGGAGGAAGGGCATATGGCAAAACAGTGCACTCAACCAAAGAGGCCAAGAAGTTCTGCATGGTTTAAGGAGAAGTTGATGTTAGCCGAAGCACAAGAAGCTGGTCAGATATTGGATGAAGAGCAACTTGCATTCATAGCAGACCCTGGAATAGCAGAAGTTCAAGTTGCTCAACAGACAATCCCTCAGAATATAGCCTTCCAGACTGAAGACTTAGATGCCTATGACTCGGATTGTGATGATATATCTTCGGATAAAGCGGTTCTGATATCAAATCTTTCAAGTTGTGATTTAGATGTCCTCTCTGAGGTACCATACTCTGATACTTATCTGAATGATATGATTAATCAAGATGTGCAAGAGATGTTGTATTCTGAACAAACACGTATTGGGGATTTTCCAGATAATGAGATAACCAGTGATAGCAATATCATTCCTTACTCTTAATATCTGCAGGAATCACAAGATGTGGGTATTCAGGATACTAATTCTTCTACACAAAATGATTTATTGGTTTGATCTTTGGTTGAACAAATGACTGATCATGTAGCTAATTTAGATAAGGAAAATCAGACAAATAAAATGGTAAATGAATCCTTAGCCGCTGAGCTTGAGAGATACAAAGAACGTGTCGCCATTTTTGAACAAAGACTTAATGTAGATTTGAACAAACATGAAAAATTAATAGATTCTCAAATGGATGACTTAATTCGGAATAGAAATGCAAAGTTTACGGCTTTTTAGCAAGAGATCGATACACTTAAAGAAACTCTTTCTAATCAGGTCAAAGAAAAAGAATCTTTATCAACAACATTAACTGTTTTCATAACAGAATGTAAAAAAAGAATCTAAATACATGGACAAGGAAATTGTTTTGGAAAACCAAAATAAAGAACTAGAAAATACTCTTTGTAAGTTGTATCGATCTACGCAAACAATGCATATGCTAACAAAACCTCAAGTTTTTTATGATAACACTCATAAGCAAGCTCTTGGTTATCAAAATCCGTTCTATCTTAAAAAAGCTCAATGGATTAAACCAACATTATATGATGGTAGTGTTATTGCTAAGGACCATGATGTGATTTATGTGATTGATGATGAAAAGACATTGATTTTGGAAGAAGAGAGTCGATCAAAGATGCTTGATAAACAAAATGATCCAATTTCAATAAAACAGAAAATTAATATTTCTCTAATTGATTATTCAAAGTTAAATAAAATAAAAGAAGATTTTGGTAAACGTTTTTTCACTCAAAAAGAATTATCTGCAGAACAAGCTTTCTGGTTAAAACATTCGAACTATAATCCTGACACATCTGTTAAGACACATACACCTGTTAGAATTGAAGCTCCTAGTTAACTTCCTAAGATAAGTTTGGTAAATGAAAGTCTTAAAAAGCTAAAATATCAACCTCGCAGTTTTGACAATTCGTGAAAATGAGTACACTATTGATGCATAAAGGCAGGTGCGTGGGGTTTTTGTAACATACAAAAGCTTGTTTTGTGACTAAAATAATTTCAATTTTAAAAGTTTTAAAAGATACATTTAATGCGTTTGATAAAATAGTTTTAGATGAAATTACTGAAGTTCAGACTGTTTTTAACCAAATAGAAGCGGCTGTTGATCAGTGTTCTGTAGATAAAAATGCTTTTGAAATTCAATCAAACTTACAACTTATATGTAATGACGAAATCTTGAAACAAATCATGGCTAAAGACAATTGTGCATATTGCTATAAGTTTGTGGCTATTCTTATGTTGAATAAGTCATGTGTTGATCAATGCAATAAGTGTCTGGAACTTGAGACTGAGCTTCTCAAAAAGAAAGGTTTGATTGAAAAAGATGTTTACGATAAACTTTTGAAAAGTTATTCAACACTTGAAAAGCATTGCATTTCTTTGGAATTAACAACTCAACTCAATCAAGAAATTTTTCAAAAGGATAATTTTTGTAAAAACCAAAATGCTCCTACATTTAATCAATTATTTGAAATAAATTGATTGAAAGCTCAATCACAAGAAAAGGATACGGTCATCAGAAAGTTGAAGGATAAGATTAAATCTTTGAGTAGAAAAGATAGTGTGGAAAATGTAAAGAAAGACATTGATGGAGATTGAAACGAAAAAAACATTGAGCTGGGTGCATAGTGTGGCAAAATTGCTTTCTCAAAATGAAAAATTAAGAAAAGAACGAGAGCATTTGAATTCAATTTACAAAGACCAATTTGACTAAATTAGAAAGACATGTGTTCAATCCAAAGAACATTGTGACTCTTTAATTGCTTAAATCAATGTGAAGTCTGTTGAAAATTCAGATTTAAATGCTCAACTTCAAGAATTTTTTTTTGCTATTGCAGCATTAAAAAATGAATTAAGGAAACTTAAAGGGAAAAATATTGTTGAAACTGCTGTTTCAAAACCTAGAGCCACTACTGCTCCAGGAATGTTCAAGCTAGACATAGAACCTATTTACATAGACTAAGAACAATAGGGTTGCCATGAGGGTTTATCTTTTTTTTTACGGAAGAATATAGAAAATACTGACACCCTTCGTGGACTTGTAGAATGTGCTAGAAAACAGAATCCTAGTGAACCTTTATTAGAATCTGCTTGCATGTTTACAAAACACGTTCAAGAATTGTTAGTGTATGTCTCAAAGACATGCCCTAGTTTAATGAAACCTACTAAGAAATTAGTTGTTGTCACACCAATGAACAAGGACAAGAAAGTTAGGTTTGCTGAACCTGACACATCTTTAAGCAACATTCCTAAGCAGACTGATTCTCTTAGAACCAAAGATTCTAACAAACCTTTGTTGACTTCTACAGGGGTAAACACAACTACTAGTGCTAGCGGATCAAAGCCTATAGGTAATACAAAGAAAAATAGGATTTTGAGACCACCAAGTAGCAATCTAAAGAATAAAGTAGAAGAACACCTTAGGAAAGTTAAATCTAGTTTGAACAAGATGAATTCTATTTCTGAACCTATCAGTAATGCACATGTTAAGCATTTTGTGAGAAATGCTAAGTTTGAATCTACTTGTGCAATTTGTAACAAATATTTATTTGATGCTAATCATGATATGTGTGTTATTGATTATGTGAATGATGTGAATGTGCGTTCTAAATCTAAATCTAAAAGAAATAAAATGAGAAAAGTATGGAAACCTACGGGTAAGTGTGTAACAGCCAAAAAAAATCACAACGCAGCGGAATACCACTCGGGGTGCTACTTCATAGCATAAAGTACAAGTTACAAAAAACGACTATAAGTGAGACGTTTTGAAAAGTCAACCATTCGATAATTTTTATAAAATATCAGAGTTACAACGTGTCCCATTTATAATGTATTAGAAAACATTGTCAAAACATTTATTGAATGGTACTGAAATTATAAAGCCTTCAAAAATATTTATATCCGCGGGCCTCGAATGCTCCCAATGCTCAGCTAGCAAAATAATAACCTGAGAAAATACATGCAAAACGTCAAGAATAATGTTGGTGAATTCATAGGTTTAAGTAAAAGCAGTATTAAAATAATTTAAGAAATATTTCAGTAAGAAAAGAAGCGTTACAACATTTAAAAGTATTATTTACGAAATCCAAGTAGTGATTCAATAAATCAAGAAATGTTCAGTAGTGGACCACAAGATTTAAGTAATGAGGCGACAATGAAACATATTCATATGTCGAAACAACTATTATTGAACTAAGCTCATGACACCAAACCTTAATTGGTAATGCAATCAATGCAAAATGTCTGCCCAAAAAAATGTAGGGTGTTCTGCCAAACACCCCAAAGAATACCTCAAATATTAAATGCGTTAATGGTTATCTAGAAACCACAGCCCAGACGGGGATTGTCAGTCCTGATAGATCTATCCATAACATTCGCGTTCACTACAATAGCAATTAACGATTAATGATAAACAGGGGACTTAAGTGGCAGTAGCGACACTTAGGCAATAATATCAGGCATAAATCTAGATAGCATACAACTTGTAAAACACTTGTATCCAATAGTAAAATAAATAATGTGTTCAAAACTCACGGTTTTTCATATATAAGAATTCAATGATCTCAAATGATGTAGTAAACAAATCAAGCTTTAATCAGTTCATAAGAAACAGCCATGTATCACACATGTTTTAGAAGTAATGTAGTAAGCAAGTAAAAACTTTAGTAAAAATATTCATGTAACGCTTGAGTAGTAAAAATCAATAAGTTTACTTAGTAAAACGAGCATGTATTCTCACCCTGAAAACAGTTTATGAAAACCATTAAAAGAGAAAAGGTGGGGCTATGAACTCACCTTAAATGGAAGTATCGAACAAGAAACTCAACAAGGAGAGAACGGCGACAACGTCTCAACCGCGACCTATAACAATGGTGCGCGATTTAGAAGAATATATAAATTATAAGCAAATGCATAATTTGCATAAGTATATGAAAATATATATCGACATGAATGTAATCTTATAGCATAGAATCCATGTGTACACCTCAACTTACTTATTTATACCACTTAAATGTTTCGCCTTAAGTTTAACTCTATTTTAACCCATTCCGACTAATATGTAATTTTTAATGAAAATTACCCATTTTGACCCATTATCAAGATTAAGACATCTAGACGCGAACAAAAGCGAAAGACTAACTTATTAGTTGTAGTTTCAGTTTTAGTTAATATATTTTACGCCGAATCATTCTCCATAACACTAATTGACCATTAAAAGAACTTCGCCAAGTTTGACTTTTATTTATTATATATATTTCCTTAAATCTGACCCGTCCGAAACGACCCCTTAATCACATTTTCACGACTCGGACTCTAAAGCAATTTGATGTAAGACGGCGTTTCAGACAACTTTTTAGTTTTAGCCGAGACCCGAAACCCAACAAAAAATGACCAAAATACCTCTGCAAGTTTCTACAGAAACTTGTTCTTTTTCTAAAAATTTTGAGGCATTTAATCCTAAGTTTTTGACCCGTTTAATATGCGTTTTAGACTTAGATATCCTCGCAAAAAAGTAAAATAGCGTTTTAAACAACTTTTTAGTTTTACTAGAGACCCAAAACTTGACAAAAATGACGAAAATGCCCTTTGACGATTCTGCAGCAAACTAATTTTTAACTAAGAGCTGATTGAAACTTTTATAAGTTTTCTCAACTTCAAATGGCCGCCAAATCTTCGTTTTTAAGAGTTACGGGACGTGCGACCTACCAAAACGTTCATAATAACAAGCTCTATCATATTTTTATGCTAAAATTCAGTTTGTACATTTTTACGATACCCAAAACCCGCTGCGTAATTTTCTACACTAAATAGTCCATTTCGAAACACTACCAAACGCTATTTTCACTTCATCACAACTTCACAACGCGCCTAAACTAACCTATCTCCGTCATCTAAATACTTTCAATCAATCAAAATCATCCTAATATTATTCTAGCACACAACCACATGGATTCTAAAGTATAAAAATAAAATATATGCATAAACATAAGAAAGTATTATCAAAGAGAGTTTTAGAAGGCTTACAATAATGAGTAGATGCGAATAAAAATCAAAACACGAACCCCTTTTGTTCTTGATCTTAGCCGAATACCAAACACACCCAAATCATCAAACCCAAAACTTTTTGATCAATCAAACCTTTATAAAATCACCTGTATTTACTTCTTTTAGCTTGATCTTCTATAAAAACCCATGAAATCAATAAGTTCTTGATCTTCAATTAAACTCATTGCATGTTGGATTTTGGTGTAGTGGATGATTGGAGGATCATAGTATTGATGATTTGTTGTAGTAGAATAAGTTGGATGATGGCGGATCATGGTGGTGGTGATGGTGTCGTAGGTTATGGAGTAGGAGGAGGGAGGAGAGCCAAAAAAAATTACTCGTACTGTGTTTTTGGGTCGACCCTCTTTTTGGGTCGTATATTTATATATCTTTTTTTTTCTTTTTTTTTTGTTATTTATTAAGGAGTGTTTGGTTTGTGGTTTAGTAGGAGTAAAAAGGGTGTTTGTTTTGTTGTTTTATTCGGTTAGGGAAAGGGTAGATGGAGTGTTTGGAAATATTTTTTTTGTCAATTTCGTAGTATTATTTAGTGCAAGTAAATTTCTTAAACAAAAAGCATAGTAAAAGTAGAATGTATATAATTTAACATGGATTCGGCTAAGGCACGAAATTAATCGGGGAGCACAAAAATAAAATAATCGACCTCTCGGGCAATAAAAGAATAAAATTTTAAATTCATAGGACGCTTAAACGGATAAAAATCCTAAGCACGGCTCGCGAATATTATAAGCGTGGATTTTCGTCAAATCGGCTAGAGGTAAAACACGAATTTTAATTATTTTTTTTTGAAGTTAAAATAGGAACGGAGTCGAGATTTAATATTGATCATAAAATACGAGATGTTACAAGGTGTTCAATGAAATTGGATATAGTTGAAAACCTGCAGGTTTGACCTTCACTATAGTCGGAAATAAGTGCCCTTTAACTAGGTTCACCTCCACTAAAGTAGTGCCTACTAAGGAAACCACTAACAAATCAGTTCTTACACCAACTTAAGGAATCACAGTTTACAGTAGAAGACCCAAAGCACCAAAATTAGTAGGATCGAGTAGTAAATCTAAGATCACAAAATCTAGAATCTCTAACTCCTCGGACCCCACTCAATCTGGGGGATCCACTGTTTCTGATGTTCCATCTTCTTCTCTTAACGATTGCAGGTTGTCCAAATTGTTCTGTGGTATTTGGACTCCGGATGCTCCAAGCATATGACCGGAAATCGCTCTCAACTCATCAACTTCGTCAGTAAATTTTTGGGTACCGTCAGATTTGGGAATGATCATATTGCTAAGATAATGGGTTATGGAGACTATCAAATGGGAAATGTTACAATATCTCGGGTTTACTATGTGGAAGGGTTAGGACACAACTTATTCTCCGTGGGACAATTTTGTGATTCCGATCTCGAAGTAGCTTTTCGCAAACACACCTGCTTCATTCGTGACTTAGAAGGTGTTGATCTACTCAAGGGATCAAGGGGTTCAAACTTATACACTTTATCTATGGAAAATTTGTTGCTATCCTCTCCTATATGTCTCTTGTCTAAGGCCTCAAAGACCAAGTCTTGGTTGTGGCATCGAAGATTATCTCATTTAAACTTTGATTATATCACTTCTCTTGCCAAACAAGGTCTCGTCCGAGGACTTCCAAAACTAAAGTATCAGAAGGATCACTTGTGCTCTGCCTGTGCTCTTGGTAAAAGCAAGAAACACTCCCACAAACCCAAAGCTGAAGACTTCATTCAAGAAAACTCTATTTGCTGCATATGGATCTTTGCGAGCCAATAAGGATTCAAAGTATCAATGGGAGAAAATATATACTGGTTATCATTGATGATTATTCTTGGTTTACATGGGTGAAATTTCTACGCTCAAAGGATGAAGTTCCAGAGTTCGTGATCAAATTCCTCAAAATGATTCAAGTTCGTCTGAATGCAACCGTTCGTAACATCAGGACTGATAATGACACATAATTTGTCAATCAGACACTGAGAGCTTATTATGAAGAACTCGGAATCTCACATCAAACATTCGTTGCTCGCACTCCACAACAAATTGGCATTGTCAAAAAACATAATCGTACTTTCGTGGAAGCTGCTCGCACCATGCTGATCTTTTCAAAGGCTCTATTATTTCTCTGGGCAGAAGCAGTCGCGACAGCTTGCTATACTCAAAACTGATCATTAATTCAAAAATGTCACAACAAAACACCGTATGAACTTCTCCATGATAGAAAACCTAACTTATCTTATCTTTATGTCTTTGGTGATCTTTGCTATCCTACTAATGACGGTGAAGATCTTGGTTAGTTAAAACCTAAAGCTGATATAGGAATCTTTGTTGGTTACACTCCTGCAAAGAAAGCATTTTGAATCTACAACTAAAGGACCCGTTTAATCATTGAAACTATTCATGTTGACTTTAATGAGTTGAAAGCAATGGCTTCTTAGTTCAGGACCCGGGCCTAAACTTATGACTCTTGGAACAATCAGTTCAGGACTCGTGCAAAACATTCCTTCTCCCACTCCGTATGTCCCACCAACAAAGAACGACTGAGAAATATTATTTCAACCAATGTTTGATGAGTACCTTAATCCTCCACCATGTGTTGATCCTTAAGTTCCTGCAGTCATTGCTCTAGAACATACTGTTTCAACCGGTACACCTTCCTCCACTACAATTGATCAATATGCACCATCTACAAGTACCTCTCAAACAAATCAAGAAACACCATCTCTAGTCATTCCTCTCGGTGTTGAAGAAGCTGACCATGATATTGAAGTTACACACATTGATAATACTCCTTATGTTGATTTTCCAATTTCAGAACCAAGTTCTGAAGAATCCTCTTCTCGGGTTGTTTTTCCAAACAATGTGCACTCAGTCAACCAACCACCCGAACACATCAGCAAATGGACGAAAGATCACCCGCTTGATAATGTAATTGACGATCCTTCTAGATCGGTCTCCACTCGACATCAACTACAAGATGAAGCCCTATTATGTTATTTTGATGCTTTCCTTTTTTCCGTTGAACCTAAGAGTTATAAAGAAGCATTGACAAAATCTTGTTAGATTGAAGCCATGCAAGAAGAACTCAATGAGTTTGAACGTCTTGAAGTTTAGGAGCTGGTACCTCGTTCGGATTGTGTTATGATTATTACCTTGAAATGGATATACAAGGTGAAATTAGACGAACTCGGAGGTGTGTTGAAAAATAAGGCTCGTTTGGTAGCTAGAGGATATCGTCAGGAAGAAGGCATAGACTTTAAGGAATCGTTCGCTCTTGTTGCTCGACTTGAGGCCATCCGTATCTTTATTACATTCACTGCTCATATGAACATGATCGTCTATCAAATGGATGTGAAGACCGCGTTCTTGATGGCATACTGCGTGAGGAGGTCTATGTTAGTCAACCGGACGGGTTTGTAGATCCAGAGAATCCCAACCATGTGTACAAGCTTAAGAAAGCCCTTTACGGTTTGAAACAAGCTCCACGGGCTTGGTATGATTTGCTCTCATCCTTTCTACTCTTCCAGAAGTTCTTAAAAGGCACCGTTGATCCTATATTATTCATCAGAAGAGAAGGCAAAGACATATTAATGGTACAAATTTGAATCATTTTCTAAACTCACGTGTTCAAAATTCAAGATGTCGATGATGGGCAAACTATCATTTTTCTTAGGACTTCAGATTTCTCAGAGTCCCAACGGCATCTTTTTAAACCAATCTGAATATGCTCTTGAATCACTTAAAAAGTATGGTATGGAAACCTATGACCCAGTGGATACTCTAATGGTGGAGAAATCCAAGCTGGATGAAGACCCACAAGGGAAAGCCGTTGATCCTACACATTATCGTGGAATGATTGGCACCCTTATGTATCTAACATCCAATAGACCAGACCTTGTATTGGTTGTGTGTATGTGTGCCCGGTATCAGGCAAAGCCTACCGAAAAGCACCTACATGCGGTTAAGCGAATCTTTCGATACCTAAGAGGAACCATAAATATAGGTATGTGGTATTCGAATGATTCTTGCATTGCTCTAACAACTTTTGTAGATGCTGACCATACGGGTTGCCAAGATACCAGAAAAAGTACGTCTAGAAGTATGCAGCTATTAGGTGATAGATTGGTGAGCTGGTCGTCATAGAAACAGAAGAGCACTGACATATCCAGTACAGAAGCTGAATACATTTCCTTGTCAGGATGTTGTGCTCAAATACTTTGGATGAGATCTCAATTAACTGACTATAGCCTTGGGTTCAACAAGATACCTCTGTAATGCGATAATAAAAGTGTAATTGCTTTATGTTGCAATAACATCCAACACTCCCGATCTAAGCATATTGACATAAGACATCACTTTATCAAGGAGCAAGTGGAGAATAGGGTGGTTGAGTTATATTTTGTCAGAACAGAGTATCAATTGGCAGACATTTTCACTAAGCCTTTAGCACGAGAACGACTTGAATTTCTCATCAACAAGCTTGGTATGGGAAGTATGTCTCTCGAGACTTTGAAAAAGCTGGCTGACGAAGAGGAAGAGTAATGGTGGTAAACTTTTCACATATCCTCTGTATCATATGTATATAAGAAAATCAGAAAACCTCAAAAAGATTTTTCATTTTATATAATTTTTTCAAAAAAAAAGAAAAATATAAAACCATAAAAAGAAAATACAAAATTAAAAAAATCAGAAAATATAAAAATATGGTGTACATGACATGTCTTCTGAAAATCGATAATATTTACGGTCTTAGGAATGCCATTCAATAATGATACGAGGCTGTAAATGAAGTTTGATGTAACACCATGCCTACTCAGACCATAATATTGTCCGGTTTGCCCGCAGGCTCACGGCTTTGCTTTGTGGCCATCATGTGAAGACTTCCTAGCAGGTCACCCAAGCCAGTACTACTTTCACATGAGCACGCTTAACTGCCAGTTCCTAGGAACCTCACTCGCAGTAGACCACAAAACGCATTGTGTCATTGTAAGGCGAATGTTATCTTATAAACCCAATATCTCTCCAGGCCACAGTCGATGTAGGATTTGCCTAGGGTGTCACAATCACCCCCCCCCCCCCCCCTTTAGGGACTCATAACCCATAGGTCATAGGATCGAAACCTAGCTCTGATACCATTTGTAACACCCCGTCTACTCAGACCACAATATTGTCCGCTTTACCCACAAGCTCACGGCTTTGCTTTGTGGCCCTCATGTAAAGACTTCCCACCAGGTTACCCAAGCCAGTACTACTTTCACATGAGCACGCTTAACTGCCAGTTCTTAGGAACCCCACTCGCAGTAGACCACAAAACGCGTTGTGTCATTGTAAGGCAAATGTTATCTTATGAACCCAATATCTCTCCAGGCCACAGCTGATGTGAGATTTGCCTAGGGTGTCACATTCGAGCAAAAGTTCAAATTATTTTTAAAACATGTCATATGGCTTGCTATTATTTTAGATAGCAACCCGTTCTTCAACTTATATGCGAGTATTTCGCCAAAAAGAAAATTTGACCTCACAACGGGAAATTTATTTTTCTCGAGTATGAATTACTTGATATTCATACAAAGGCTTGTGTTTACTTTGCAACACAACCCGTGCTTCCTATATCAAATATGTGTACGTGTCAGTGCATTTATTTTTGTAAAACGAGAGAAATCTTGTTTTTATTGGTGTTGTTTTTGAAAAATAATTAAACACATCAGTTTCTCATCAAACGGATTTTAAAAGAATTTTCTATCGCTCAAACAATGTCTACAACTCTTTAAATAGAAAACGAGACATTATTTGAGGGGGAGAAATTGTCAAATTCTTTTAAAAATGATCTTTCAAAAAGTTATCTCGGAATAAAAAGAAAAAAGTTTTAACTATAATGGATCATCAATTAAAGGGGAGTTAATATCATTTTAACTCAAAAGGTCTTAAGATGTTATTGGTTTTAACTTTTAGGGTCTAAATGGAAAAATTTAAGACTTAAATCCTAAGTTTACATCTTTAGGGGCTTAATGTGTCATTTCTATAACTAGGTTAGACTTAGAAATAAGTTTAATATGGAATAGAAGAAGACTCAAAACAACAAGGACCATTTATGCCAATCTAGAAACTTTGGCCGGTTATAATTCCTTTTCAAACACAAATCGCACACACTTAAAACTAAAACCAAACACTCCTAAATCCTCTCTACATATTTCGCTTCCTTCATACTCGAAAATTCAAACTCGGTTTCAAAAATTAAGGTACACTCCTACTTGTTTGTAATCCCTTTAACATCACGATGTACAAACGAATTAGCTTAAATATCTTTTTGCACTCATAATCGATTAAAAACGAATTTGGGTTCATAAGTAAAAAGATAAGGGTTTTTTAAATTAGTTGAGGGGTTTTACTCATTAGGGTACGTCTAAGGCTTGAGTAAAACAGTTTTTAATAATACATAATCATTTGAGAGTTAGTTTGATTTTTGTATTGACGAATGATGTGAAACATGCATTTGTGGATGAATAGTTATGGGTTTGCGTTTAGTGGCCTCAAATAAGCCTCCTCATGCTATTGTAACATATTTTGGTCTCCTTCGAAACCTTTTACTTGGAAAAGTTGTTTTCTAGGATCGTCAAATCTAAAATGGATAAGCTTGATCGTGTGGTGTTTAAAGTGTGGTTGTTAACTGTTATATGTCCATATGTAAACTATTTGAGCCTCCTAGATGTCCTTTGACCCATTTGAAATATGTCCTTTTGTCTATACTCAAATTGTCATTTTTAAGCTCTAAAAGTTTTGTGGTAATGATTTCTGTGATGCATTTGTTTGATCTGTGATACATGTGTAACATTCTTAAAAGGTTTTTAATTGAAAAAAATCTAAGTTTAAAGGTTTGAATCATGCGAAACATGTATCGGAAAGGTTATGCGAAACATGACAGGATGACTCATGCGAAATGTGTAATAACAGGTTCAGGCAAAATATGTATTAGCTTAAGTCATGCGAAATATGTAAACATATGTTTCATGCAAAATATGTATATACATGTTTCATGCGATTTATGTTTACTACACATTTCGTGCGAAATATGACAGGTGTAATATTCCTAGCGAAACATGTCATTGTATGAAAAGAAACTCTGCCCAAAATTTTAAAATTTGTGTAATACTTGATTATAGAGTCATATTTCATAGCTTGCCATGTTTGAATGTGCATTAGTTACCCTCTAATTGAATGTGTGTGTAAGTTCTCTTGGAAATGTCTAGTTGATTTTTTCAGTTGACTTTGACTATTGACCTTAGGTGACTTATTCTTAGAGTAAATTAATATTGTCATGTTTGCATGAAACCTAATCATGGGGCAGCGCGCAGTGTGGCAATGCACCTGGAAACCATTCTCAGATAGGCCCCAAAAGTGTTGGGGTATGGGTGGGGGGGGGGTAGGGGTTGATTTGGGCTGGGGGACGATGGGTGGTGTGAGTGGGTGGAGTGTCGGTGGTGATGTGGTGGGGGGGGGTGGTGGCCTCGCCAGTTCGACAATTTCTAAGTGTGGTGAAATTAAGAATGTTTAGTGTTATGTTAGTGGGGGAATGCCTGTCGATAGGGGGTTAAAAATATTTTAGTTTAATTGTAAGGACAGTATAGGTTTTATAGATTTAAAAAATGATTTAAAGATTTTTTTTGATAAAATTTCTTAATATGTTAAATGTTTTAGACTATAAAATTTAAACTTTATTTATAATTTCAATTTATATTCGACCCCCGGCTACACAAAACCCACACTGGCTTGGGGTTCCATCTATTCCTGTTCCGCGACCCGACCCGCCGGTATATATGATACCAAACACACACGACCCAACCACACAGATACAAAAACTAAAAACCAAACACCCTAAATCACTCTCTACATAATATTCAGCATACCTTCCTCTACATACCGAGCGAATTCTCTCTACTCGGCTTTTCAAAAATTAAGGAACACTCCAACTTGTTTGTAATCCCTATCAACAACCACGATGTCACACGCACAGAACGAGAACAAGCATAACATATCTTTACACTGCACACTCATAATCGATCATACAAAATAAACGATAGATTGGGTTCAACAGTGAAAAAGATAAGGGTTTTTTAAATTAGTTGAGGGGTTTTACTCATTAGGGTACGTCTAAGGCTTGAGTAAAACAGTTTTTAATAATACATAATCATTTGAGAGTTATTCTTGAGTTATTGAGTAGCTAGACGAATCGAAATCGTGAACAACATCATTTCAATGGATGAATATTTATGGGTTTGCGTTTAGTGCCAAATCCAATATATTAAGCACATCACTCAATTGTGCTATTGATAAGGCTTACATATTTTTGGTCATACTTCAGTAAACCTATTACTTGGAAAAGATGTTTTCTAGGATGGTCAAATCTAAAATGGATAAGCTTGATCGTGTGGTGTTTAAAGTGTGGTTTTAGACTGTTTTTATAATGTCCATATGCTAAACAATTTAGAAGCCTCCTAGAAATGTGCCATTGGATGACCCGATTTGAAATATGTCCAATCAACAGCTACTAATACTCACATATACGAGATCCATTTTTACACGGCGGGATCTAAAAGTTTTTTTTGGAACAGAAAGGAAACTGCTACTGATGATGTCATTTTTATGAATTCAGTTATGATGACATGTTGTTAACAACTTTTCTTAAAAGGTTTTTTAATTGAAAAAATCTAAGTTTACAGGTTTGAATCATGGCCGTAAAAACCGATGTATCCGGAACAGGTTATGCCGAAACATGACAGGATGACACATCGAACAATGAGTACATAACAGGTACAGTGATGCAAAATATGTATTAGCTTAAGAGTCATGCGAAATATGTAAACCTATGATTTCAAGCAAAATATGTAGATATACTAATGATTCATTGCGATTTATTTTTACTACACAATTCGTGCGAAATATGACAGGTGTAATAATCCTCAGCGAAAACATGTCATTGTATAAAAGAAACTCTGCCCAAAAGCAATTTTAAAATTTGTGTAATACATTTAATAAGAGTCATATTTCATAGCTTGCCAAAGTTTTGAAATGTGGCATTAGTTACCCTCATAATTGAATGATTTGGTGTAAGTTTCTCTTAAGACATGGCTAGTTTGAATTTTTTACATTGACTTTAGACTGACTATTGACCTTAGGTGACTTATTCTTAGAGTAAATTAATATTGTCATGTTTGCATGAAACCTAATCATAACATAGTCCTAACTCAATCATATGATCAAGGATAACCAAATTAATCAGTAAAATATAGATGTTGTGTATATAAACTGTATTGGTTAACTCTTATCCAGAATCACGAATCCACAAGAAACTCAACAAGTTGTTGCTCGTGATGAGAAATGTGTTCCATCTACATAAAGGGTCAAGATAATCTCTACCAATGTTAGACTAGAAAACACTATGCAATAGAAGGAAGAAACATTTCAAGTTTTCATTGATCTAATCAAGAATTCCACATGCTTCAAGGCATTCACTATCACTGCAGAAGTCCCTGAAATCTTTATGCAGCAGTTCTGGTACACTATCAAGAAGGTCAAAGACTCTGAATCTTATGAATTTCTTTTGGCCAACAAGAAGTGCATGGTCGATGCTGAAGTCTTTAGAAAGATTCTGGATATTTGTCCAAGAGTTAAAGGTGAAGAATTTACAGAGGTACAAGGTGAAGAAGAAGTTGAGTGGATAGATTCTAATGAAGATGAAGAAAAGAAAGATGATGACGATGATGACAAAAGCATCAATCTTGAAAAGACAGACGACGAAGAAACAAATGATGAATTTGTGCATAGCGGCGAATATGTACAAACTGATGATAAAGAAACTGATGATGAGTTTGTACAAGGTGATGAACAAGTAAATGGCGATAAGGATGAAGAGATGACAAATGCTGAAGTTGAAGATTCTGGAAAAGGTGATGCAGAAATGTTTGATGTGGCCAAAGCAGATGCTGAAAAGATTGAAGAACTAAAGGATTATGCCAAGAAAGCTGAACTTCCTCCAATAAGCTCCAGCTTATCTATATCTTTAGGTTTTGGTGATCAATTTCTTAAACTTTCGTCTGATACTTCTTTAATTAGTACTGTTAAGGAAAATACAGATGCTGAGATCAACTCATTGTTGGATATTAAGATCCAATTTGAAGTTCTAAATATCCAATCTCCATCCGTCCTTACTGTACCTGTTTCTGTGATCTCTGAGCCCTCAGTCCTCACACCATTACAAGAAACTCCTTCAGTAGCAACCGTAACATCTTTATCCCCTTCATTTATCTCTACCATACCACTTGCACCTCACTAAACAACAACACCAATCCCTACACCACCAATCATAACCGAATCTCCAACCATCACCATTACTGTCCCTGAATCTGATGCACTCACTGTTGTTCGGCTAAGAGTTGCAAAATTAGAAAAGGATGTGTCTGAGCTGAAGAAAATTGATCTCTCTGCTAAAGCTCTTGCTACTCTCAAGTCCCAAGTTTCAAAAGTTGTTGATAATTATATTGGATCTAAACTTGGTGATGATCTTCAAAAGACTCTACAGAAACACTCTGTATAGCCAGCTCCCGAGTCAAGCAAGATCCAGACTCCAACAATTAATCTTGAACAAGAATCCAAGAAGAGTGCTTCAGAGATTCGCAAGATCAAGAGGCAACAAGCTGAGAAGCAAAAGATGCCAAAGTATACAATTAAGTCTACGACAAGGCAACACTAAAAGAGTATGATCTGAAAAGCGCTCTCTACTAAACCAGGCACTAAAACAAGTCTTTCAACAGAATTCCTGCTAATCACGCATTGTACCATGCTCTCATGGAAGCTTTGATAGAGGATGAAAATGACATGGATAAGGAAGTAGCTGATACAATAGAGAACCACAAAAGATAGCATGATGATGATGACAATGACGTTGATGAAGACCCTTTAGCTAGACCAAACCAGGGTAAGAATACAAAGAGGCGAAGAACCAAAGAGTCAGAGTCTTCCAAGAAACCATCCACCACTAAGGAAACCTCTAAAGGTAAAGCTCCATCAAAAGGTTCTAAAACTGGTAAGTCTGCATCTGCAAAGGAACCGATTAAAGAACCAATTGCTGAGGTGGTAATGGATGATGAACTCAACACTGTGAGTGAAGATGTGGTTCATGATGATGATCAACCACAAGACACTTCAGAACCCAAGACAGACAAGACTCCAAACCCAGAATGGTTCAAGCAACCTCCAAGGCCTCCTACTCCTGATCCTAAATGGAACAAGCGTCAAGTTGTACTTGGTCAACATAAACATCCTTGGTTCAACCAAATGGTCTCTGCTATAAATGATCCTCTCACATTTAATGATCTAATGGCCACTCCAATTGAATTCTCCAAGTATGTGTTGAATCGACTCAAGATTGACAATCTCACTCAAGATCTCTTATTAGGAGCTGCCTATAATATGTTAAAAGGCACTTGCACTAGTAGCATCAAACTTGAGTACAACTTCCAAGAGTGTTTCAATGCATTGACAGACAAACTTGATTGGAATAATCCTAAAGGAGATCGTTACCCCTTTGATCTGTCCAAGCCTCTTCCTCTGCAAGGTCACCCAGGCCATCTAACCGTTGTTGCTGATTATTTCTTCAATAATGATCTGGAGTATCTAAAAACCTTTGATCTAGAGAAAACGTACACAACATCTATCACGAAGACAAAAGTAGCTCGGTATGAGATTGTAGGTATTGAAGACATGGTCCCTATGCTTTGGAGTACTATCAAGCATGCATATGATAAAGACGATGCAAAGGGGATAAAGCATTGGGGCGAAAGGCGTAAGCTTTGGTATGGATCTCAGATGAACAAATTCTTCAAGCAAAATGTCTATTCCACTCAGAAAATTCTTGGTGTGAAGAGTGTTAGTATCAAGAAATTGCACGAATATGGTCACTTGGAAGAAGTTGTGGTGAAAAGAGCTGATCGACACCTATACAAGTTTAAAAAAGGTGACTTCGTGGATCTACACATGAACGACATTGAAGACATGCTGATTCTTGTTGTTCAACAAAAGATATTCCATCTCAACGACAGTGACATTGTTGACTTTATTGTGGCTCTTTGTATGTTCACAAGAAGTCTCGTCATCAAAGGTCGAGTCGAGGATCTTCAGCTCGGTGTAGAGAGTTACCAGAAGAAACTTAACATCACTGCACCTCAACAGACCTTTCCACAAATAGAATTCAAAGAACTCTACACTCCATCATGCAAACCACCAAGGGTAATCTATGAAGATTTGACCAAACAAAAACGAGTGATGCGGGCTGATGAGTTGTACAAGTTCTCAGACGGGACACTCAAGAAAGTTTAGGATGAGCTTCATCACAGAATACTCAATTTTCGTTTGGGATACAACAACGAGATGTCAAGGAGAAAGTGGACGGCCATAGACAAAAAGAGATCAGAGCTAATGGTCGAGTTGATTAATAAGCAGATGCGTGCAAGGCGAATTATCAGAAATCTGGAGCGATTGGTTGGTGTTTGGGAACTTGAGATGGATTACAAACTGATGACGCGTACCATATGATCGTCAGGTCCAATTTCAAAATCTTATCTTGTGAATACTGTGAATATGTAGTATAGACTTAAAAAAATATACAGGTATATAAATAGTGTTTGAGTATGAATTTTCTAGAATATTTTAATAAATTCAAATTTTTTCAAATTAACGTACTCAACACTATATATATAATACCCTCATAAATTAAGAGGGAGCATTAAAATGTTCCTAATACGGCTTGTTAATAATCAGAGCATTTTTCTCCCCAACCTGTTTTTCAAACATATCTGAATTAATTGATATTCAAAATATCAAGAGATTTGACATTTTTGATAAGGGGGGAAAATGCGATTAAAATATATGGCTAAAGATGTGATCTTAAGGACTCAAGTGCGAGCTTCACCCTTCATGTGCTAAACATTTTTGAATATCGATGCACGTGTTGAGGGGGAGCATTTCTGAAAAGTAAAACCATCGAGGTACTAAATGTTTTGATTTATATCACAAAGTACCTTGATTGATGTTTTTAAATGGTTTTAAGGCTGAGAACAATACCAAAAGACTGACCATGTTTGTAATTAATTAGAGTTATAAGGTGGTTAATATAAGGTATTCGTTCCCATGATCCAGTCAGAACCGAAGGGATCTACCTAGAGACATTCCATTAGTTAGAATAGAAGTCCTTAGGTATGATGTAAAAAGGAGTAAAGTGAGAAAAAGGAATAATGCGGGCTAAGACAGAGCTGACACTGGAACAAACCCAACAAGGTGTTAGTGATGAAGTCTTGGTAAGCATTAAAGGGGTTGAAGAATTAAAAAGAAATGTAAAGATAAAGGATCAAAACAAAAAAAGCCCTCCTTACACTTAGGTAAAAATCGGGTCAATACATATGCGATCAAAAATACTAAGTTATTGTCTGGTATTGAAGATAGTCATCATGGACCCAGTGATGCAATGAACAACCCTTCCCAGCCACTCAAGGTATCTCAAAAGACTATTGTTTCATTTCTCACTGAGATTAAACACATTTCTATCGACTTTTCACTCCGAGTTAGTTGATATTGAAAATGAGGCAGTCTGCTCCAGCCTCCGATTAATAAAACCAAAGTGCATTATCAAGTCTAGAGCCATAAAATAGATCATCCATAAATCTCATTAGGACACTTATCCAAAATATGCTTGCTAATTCACACAATATGAAAACAAGAAATATCTCAAGAGTCCTACGCATTATCCTTGTGATTTTGCCAGAACATCAGAGTGATGCTTTTAAGTATTTACAGCGACGATGGAAATCCTTCCAGAGCCAACATAAAATAAGGTATGTGGTAGGTGACTTGTGAGATCCTACACGGATCAAACTTGTAATACTGGATATCGATTCGGTCCAGCTTATGAATTGACGAATTAATTTTGAAAAAGATAAAATTGTTGGTGTATTATAAAAACCGTTTGCATCTTAGCACACCGACTGATTTTTCTAAATCAATTTTCAATCTTATGTCCATGGGAAGCCTCACAAGGGTATTTGGAAAAAGGAAAGCTGAACACGAATTTACGACTTAATCGCGAAGATAGTAACTTACCGATTCACTCTTACCGTGTTGTCTGCTTTGACACGCTTCAGTAATGAGAACGGCTAGTGCAACGGCGAAACCCTATCAAGGAGATTCTCTTGAATTATACCTGATCACATGCAGTATTTATACTGATTAACGGGGAACTGTGGTTATTACAACCATATTCGACGAAGTGATGAAGACACCTTCGTCCATTTATGTTGTTTATCACTAACCCATTCATGCAGGTTTCCTGACGGCGATATCAGTTAACTGATGACAAGTCAAAGTCAATGACACATGCTCATACCTGACCGACATATGTAAAGACATCATGAAAGCTCAAGTACATGCTTCAAAAGAATTCTGCTACTCTGATACCGCACGTCTTCCTTGAAATGATGAAGTATTAAAGTTAAAGAGTTTCAAGAAAGATGACCTTTTCAAGCTTTCAAGACAAAGAAAGGTATGAGCATATCGGTCCAAAAGTCACAAGATCATGAGAAGATAGAGATTATGCTTGGTTGATGATCTCAAGAAGCTTAAGATCACATACAAGTCAAGATAAAGACACAAGCTAAAGCCTAACAGTCTAAAAATTACTACATCAAGATTCACAAGATAAAGATCAAGAAAACAAGACTACTAGCAAAGATTGAAGACATTCATAGAATGATAAGCTTAAGATTTTGTAAATTGGAGTGACCTCTCTTAGGGGAGATTGTTAGAAATCAAAAAAAGACTCGGTCACTACCAATATATCATAGAATAGCTCGTAGCATAATATTTGGAAACTTACCAAGCTAATCAGGTCAACATCCTTATGTTGACCGACCTTATGGTAGGTATAAATACCCCTCTCCACACCTTGGAGAGGGTTGGTGGTTTCATTTCTCTCATAATACATTTTCCTTCTTTCTCCCTCTAAAGTGTTACAACCCTCCTTTCTTTCTCTAGACTTTCTATTGCTTAGTTGTTAAGTGATTTGATACATCTACAGGGAATTAGTCCCAAATCCTAAGAATATGACTATTATTGGAACCAAATGGGTATATAAAAACAAGCTTGATGAAAATGGTGTCGTGTCTAGAAATAAAGCTAGGTTAGTCGTCTAATGTTATAATAAACAAAAAGGAATTGATTATGACAAAACTTATGCACCCGTAGCTAGATTAGAATCTATAAGAATTTTATTAGCTTATGCATGCGCACTAGATTTCAAACTATTTCAAATGGATGTGAAAAGTGCATTCCTTAATGATTTTATCAATGAGAAGGTTTACGTGGCAAAACCTCAGGGATTTATTGAATTCGCAAAACCTAATCATGTTTATAAACTCAAGAAAACGCTATATGGACTCAAACAAGCTCCTAAAGCTTGGCACGATAGGTTAAAAGCCTTTCTCATTAAACATGACTATACTATGAGAATGGTAGATAACACACTCTTTACTAAAAAGAAAAATTCTAACCTCATAATTGTTCAAATATATGTTGACGACATCATATTCGGCTCAACTTGTCAAGAATTATGTGTTTTGATTTTGCCAAGATCATGCACGATGAGTTTGAAATGAGTATGATGGGCGAACTAAACTTTTTCTTAGGATTACAAATGAAACAATTAGAAGATGGTATATTTTTCAATCAATCAAAATATATAAAATAAATGCTTAAGAAATTTGGATTAGAAGACTCTAAACCTATGAAAACTCCTATGTCTATGGAAACAAAACTCGCGAAAGACGAAGAAGGTGAGTCCGTGGATAATACTAAATATAGAGGTATGATAGGTAGCTTAATATACTTAACGGCAAGTATGGCCGATATCATGTTTAGTGTTTGCCTTTGTGCACGCTTCCAAGAGGATCCCAAACCTCTCATCTTGAAGCGGTTAAACGTATCTTCCGATACATTAAAGGCATTACGCACTTGGGATTATTGTATCCTAAGGGGTCTGACATAGAAACCGTAGTATATGCCGACTCTAATCACACTGGAGACTATGTGGACCGAAAAAGCACTAGCGGTATCCGTACGTTTATGGGAAGTTGTTTAACATCTTGGTTTTTGAAGAAGCAAACCGCTCTTGCTATATCCACTACCGAAGCAGAATACGTAAGCGCCGGAAAGGCATGCCAACAAGCACTATGGATGAAACAAGCTCTCGTTGACTATGACATTTGTAACACCCCCATTTTCATATATCAGCGAAAGGGTAATTTGGGGTGCTACGTCATAATAAAATAACTCAAGCAGAGAAAACGACTCGAAAAGAGACGTTTTTAAATATAGCCATTCGAAATAAAAAGTTCCACAACATAGGTCACAAATGTTTTCATAATCATTACATCATTTTTAAATATTTTCTTCGAATGATTTTCTTTAAATGGGCCTTCAAAATATTTATTTTATTAGCTTCTTTGAAATCTTCATCACCAAATTACCTTCAAGGACCTAAGATAAAACATGCTAAAAAGTCAACAATAATTTTGAGTGAATCCATAGGGTTTATATATATATATATATACATATACATATATATATATATACATATATATATATATATATACATATATTAAATTCCGAACACAAGTATCATTTCTCAAAATCATCAAGAAATAACGATGTGGATCAGACAAAGTTATAGGGGGATTATTATAAGTCTTATGACATTGAACGTTACCATCTAAAAAGAATGCCCACTAAACACCCTCTCTATGAGTGCATATTACTCTCTATACAACGCATCTGTGGTGTCATTCTTCGACACATGACAATAGCCAGTCGTCACGGATTAGAGGTGGCAACCTCCAAATAGTACTATTTCATGTATAAGCATCTACCATTACCCAGTAGTTAACAATTCATAATTTCCGCGGGTCTTTTAATTAGCGAGTTAAGCTAACTTATAATAATCAAGGCTACTAGCATACATTCAGGTCTCTCGTGTTCTCTTTTTAAAAACAAGCATGTTATCCCCCTCGCGGGTTTATAAAACAATTAAAATGGTTAAATACGAGGCTATAAACTCACTAGTGATGTCGGAAGAGAATAGCGATGAATAAAAACTTCGGGAGTAGGCGAGTCGATCAACCAAAACCTATACAATTAGTAACGGGTCTTAGGTTTCAAGTCGGTAATAATTATGAAAACTCATAAATAAAGTAAATATATATGTATACATGTAGTTAACATGATGATCAAGTTTATATGATGTAAGTATTTTATACTTAAACTTTTACATATTTTTAATTTGTAACTTTTAGCCATTTTAACTAGTATTGTCCATATTAGCCCAAAAGCCCATTAAGCCCATTAACCAAGTCCATTAAGCTCTTATATGGATATTATCATTTTAAGACCAGGTCTTAGCCCATTTATAGTGTCCAAGTAGGTTGAGCCTAATGCTAAGTCCATTATAGTCCATTTTGTTTCATTGGGCCTAGTGGTCCAATAAGGCCTTACAGGTCTATTTTAGCTGGTATATAACTTTTATTTTAAGTTTTTGGGTTCTCGGGGCCGGGATACTTTTATTATCAGTTTATTAGCCTTTTAAAACTCCCAAGAAGTGGGTCCTACCACCTCAGGTTTTAGTCATAAAACCTAAAACCATTTTACATAATATAGTGTTCGGGTTTTTAGAAAATTTTATATACTTTCGTGTTAAGAAAATTGTCGTAGTTTATAAATCGTAAATGGTATAATTTATATATTTATATGATTGGCTTCATATTTAAGTTTATTTTACAGATTCAAACTCATTTTAGTACATCTTTTGATTATACTTATACATATGTACACTTTAATACATAAAGATCATGTTACAATTTCGGACTGAAATTTCAGTTTTACCATTTTTAACGCCATTTACAAACCGTAAAGAGATGGTTGACTATCCAATTGATCCAAAAGCATAAAAGAATATTCAAACTCGGAGTCGAACGATAAATCACCCAATGAGATCGACAACCCATGATTAATCAACATCATCAAAGATGACAAAATAAAGTCGCGAAAAAGTCTCGAAGGTAATCATATAAAAGCGATGTCTTCATCACATATCAAAATAATTTTATTATATCGCATCGAAACGCTTAAATTTTTTTAACTCTTTACGAGAAGTGAATATAAAATTGTATATAACCGTACACCGTAGAACGGATGCACTGTATATAGATACACATATATAATTACTACTTATACCAAGTGTCACCCACTTGTTACACACAAAATATGCAATCACATATACCACATAAAGCATCTAAGGATCGGGAATAACGCGTGCGCGGATATCGGACATCGGTGAGCGACTCGTGACAAAATTTCCAAAATCAGTTGTAGTCCAAGTTTGAAAAACGACTTAGTTCGCTACAACTCGAGCTCTGATACCAATCTGTAACACCCCCAAATATACGATACGCAGCGAAATATAACATTTGGGGTGCTACTTCATAATACCTGCACACGAGTCCCAGTAAACACCAAATATACGTTTATTAACAAATTTCGTTTCATTAGTTTAAAAGAGAATCAGACTTACAAGATAGGTCCCAAACTATACAAGTCATATTACGACTTCATTTCAAAAATGTTTCTTTAATTTATAAACATATGTTCACCGAGCCTTCATTCTTGATATCCGCGTTCCGTCCCATCCAAGCTATCTTCATACTTAAACCTGAGAAAAACATGCTTTTAAACGTCAACATAAAGTTGGTGAATTCATAGGTTTGATAAATCGTATAATGTAGGACCACAAGATCTCCCATTTGTATGATAATGCAATGTTTGAAAACGGTTATAGTCCAGCAAAAACATTTGACCTGGTTCTCTATAACCTTGGCTCTTGATAACAATCTGTAACACCCCCAAATTAGGTCTCAACGGAATAAGGGTCCGGGGCGTGTTACTTCTCATATCACTAGCACAAGATATATATTGAACGGCAATTAAAAGTCGTTTTAAAACTGATACATTGGATTTAACAAAATGTTTACAAAAGCTCAAAGCTTCACATGTAATTTATTCTAAGTTATGAAACTCGATATTATGTGTTTGCGGGCCCTGTGACTTAACCAACCGTTAAATGCGACATGTTATATCGTTCGATTTTTAACCCAAGTGATAGATAATTCACCCGAAGGGGATTGGTCACCGAATTGATTATTTTATAACTTTTCGCTGTGGACAACATGACTTATTAACGGTTGTTTTGACCGATATGATTGCTAATCACCCGAACGGGGAATGCACACCCGAATTAGATCTATTTCATAAATCATTCGCATCAAGCTAATCACCCGAACGGGGATTCACACCCGAATAGATCTATTTCATAACATTCGCGCTCACCCTCCAAGTGATTTACAGTTCATGAAGCTATGACGTAGACTTGTATGTACCCATCATAGGTGTCCCCTCCAAGAACACCCGGGAATTAATGTAAAGAATATGTACTCCTGTTACAGGTGTCCCCTCCAAGAACACCCGGGCAATAATGTTATTGTTATCAGTTCAATCCGCTTAAGCTAATCCGTAATCATTTCAAAAGTAAAGTATGCATTCGTGACAAAAAATGAAGTCAAGTAATGTATCCCATAACGAGCTATGTAAATGAGTATGTAAACCAATTTGTAAACGATCATGTAAATGCATTTGTAAACAAGCATGTTCTCACCCCAAAAATATATGTAAAACATATAAAACGTGGGGCTATAAACCCACCTTGATCAACGATCACGATCAAATAAACCGAATAAATCACAACGAAGCAACAACGATCTCGACCACGACCTAAAATTATGTCGCTCGATTACAATATGTATAAAGTACGATCTACGATGCGTACATCGTTACGACAAAAACATATATATATTTATATATATGTTTACATACATATATGTGATGAGAAATCTACTTGCGCGTCCTAACCTTGTAACACTGAGTATATTTT